>JXSR01S010624.1:59670-71203 GCA_000969725.1 Ophiothrix spiculata
TAAACTATCACTTAACACTAAAAAATCAAATGTCATGTTATTTGGCACTCATATAAAAACAAACCAGTATAGAAATGAACTAAAACTGTCACTTGGAAATGTTGTAATACAATGTGTCAATGCGTGTTAATTTTTAATTGTAACCATAGATCAAAATCTTACATGGGAAAACCATATTTATCAACTTACTAAAAAATGTTCTAGTAGCATTGGAATGTTAATTATTTAAGGTGAACATTTTTCTCCCAGAAACAGCACTACTCAGTCTTTATAATACGGCCATGCGTTTTGAATTGGGCCGGTTTCGTGTGACATGTTTTCGCGACATGAGAATTGTGTCCTTTTTCATTTGAACATCTGTAACTTTTTTATTCTACACCCATTATACATAAAAGTATACATTTTCTGATAGGAAATTAACTGAGGATTCCAAAAATGCACTTAAAAATGACATAGGGTGTATGCATAAGAAGTTATGGAACCAAATATAACAAAAAATAATGAAAAAAATGCCGAACTTTGAAACAAGGAAAGAGTTTTATTGGTGTACCCCATGCCTTTGAAAGTGACATTTTTGAATTCCTCTCATTCAGAGCTTTTTATTCATATATAACATTATAGGGTTTAAGGTAATGAAAATAATTTTGCGCAAGCCTCTTTAGACACATTTTTTCTGGTGTAATATTTAATCTTTGTTCAACCATAATGTTTTCATACTTGCCCTCACCTTAAAAGTAATGTCATTTTTGGATTCCTTGAAGAAAAAGCTTTCTAAAAATGTATACTTTTCTTTTGGTATGGTGAACACTTTTTAATTTATGACATTTTAAATACACCGAGGTGCATTTTCCTCGAATTTTCAGCATGTTGCGCTCACTAATTAATAATTTTGGCTAATTACACTAATTAATAATTGATTATTTAAAATTTATCAAAAATAACTATTCTCTTGGAGATATTTTTAATAAATATCACCATTTTAGCAAGATCTATCATGGCTGTAGTCCACCAGAGTGCTACAAGGAGAATTTGCTCATCCTGATCATCCTCATCCTGATCATCCTCCACCCCGCACATGTCGCTACTTAACCACTAAGTTAGAGGGAACCAACATTATTTTTCTTATATTTGTGGTATGACTGTATTGCTGTTATCTTATAAGCTTTAATTTGACACCAAATACAACATCATAGCTTGTGCATCAGCTGAGAAAATTAAAGAAATGTACCAAAATTGTCGCGCAGATGTCACAACTCCATCTATTTACTGGCCCAATTCAAAACGCACCGCCATACGTTAGTGCTTTCACACATGAACTATGGAATCACAGCATGGAGCAGTGCCGGTATATCAGCCAAAACAAGGCTTCATATTTTGCAAAAACAGGCTTTGCGAGCAATAAGTCATAGTGAATTCAGAATCCATTCAAATCCACTCTTCATTAAATATAATCAACTAAAAATTGGTGAGCTTTGTAAATTGAATATTGGAACATTTATGTATATAAATACAGTAATAAGATCTTACCTTCAACTTTTAACCTAATGTTTATAACCAATGCAGATACTCATAACTATAATACTAGATTTGCCAATAACTTTCAATACCCTTAATTAATAAACTTGAATTTGGTAAGAAATCAATTTCTTATCGTGGAGTGGAAGTATGGAATAATATCTCTGATTGAATTAAAAATTCTGATAATGTTAAATGTTTCAAAAGTAATTACAAGAAATATCTTGTTTCTCAATGCTAAAATTAGTTACATGTATTTATCACTTTATTATTAAAATTATAAATGTAAACTTAAGAATTTAACCACTTTCAAAGGAGTCTGGAACCAGACAGGCCTTCGGCCTATTTTCCAGTCCTCCTCCGCATTATTGTATAAATGATGTATATTTTCTTGATGTATATATTGTCTTATTGCATATGTGGAAAGAAGAATAAATTATGTTATGTTATGTTATCCCTGTAAAATAAAATGCACATGTTTTCTACAAGTCAAGTGAAAATTGACATTATTAGTCAAGATATCTGGCTTGTTTCTGAACAAATCAGGAGGTACAATAACTGTCCGCCAAAACTGACACCAAAAAGATGGGGAACACAGGTTCTCCTTTTAAAATTCTCTGGTCTCAACACACTCATGGTCTAATACAAATTTAATTAAGTTGGGTGGGTAGCTTTGAAAAGTTGCCTGCCAGACTGGCTAGAACAAAAATATTAGCCCTGAGCAAAAAACCTTGTACAGGACATATTCATCTAAATAATGTATTTGTTTTATTTGTCACCTTAGAATCCAGTTCAAGCAAAAGACCACGTATAGAACAAATTCCAGCAGCCAACCTAGATGCAGATGATCCCATAGATGACGATGATGATGTAAGTTGCACCAATAGATTAAACAAAGTACAGATAGGAAACGCAAGGGTTTAGCCAGAGAGCCTTCCAGCCATCATTTGGACAGCTGATCACGAAAATGAATGCCCTGTAAAATGCAAAGGCTGTCCAATAAGGCATCCATAAATGCATTTTACCAAATGAAATTCAATGTTCAATGTTAGAACTAATCTTCAATATTCATCATCATCACAAAATCTGGTCAATTTATGTACTTTGTGGACTTCAAAATGGGTTTTATACCGCGTTGTGTCTTAGTTCGTTTGCTTGAAGGTCGCAAAGACTCGCAATGTTAGTATAACTTAATCATCGTCTTCTTTGTCAAGTATGAATATTAATCATGCTGAAGTCACAATGTTTTGATTGAAGTCGGCCTGTTCGCCCGGCCTTGGAATTTGGACGCGCTACTTTCAAATCCTGGCTAAACCCTTGAGGAAACGGGTGTATTTCACAGAAAGTTACAAACGTTCATGAGTATCAGAATCATTCATAAATTCCAAAATTCGATTGTAAAGTTATAAACAATCGTAAATTTATTTCACAAAAGATTTAAGATTAAATGAATTTGTAAATATCTTCATATGTCTATGATCAAGTTTTAGTCATCCTAAGCATGATTGTAAATATGATCGTAGATTTGGAATTTATTATAATTATGGGTTGTTTCGTGACAAAATGAAAAGTGAAGTAGACGAAAGTGACTACCCAAATGTTTTGCACATGTAAATAACACGTGAGCTCTTTAAAGAGTACGATTCCTGTTTGATATATAATTCAGTAATTTTGCACGTTTTTGGAACCTACAAACTCTTTATGAAATATACCCAGCTCCATTTACAGTCATTAGCTGTTATTATTATTCATATCTTCATTTGTAACTTCAATTACTTTCACAAATTGATCTTACAATCATTCATAGCCACAATCATTTTTAGTCTTACAAATCGAACTTACGATCACCTTTGTGAAATACACTCCGTGTCTGTTTGCACTCTAAAAATTCTGGTAAGTTAGGGGAATGAGCTAAGCTGGCATCAAGGACATCAAGCCTGGAACAACACTGAAATTGCTCTGTTCTCTGGTCACGCTATAGAATATATGACTACAACACAGTACACATCTCTTATTTTTCCACCAAATAGTGCGTACTCAAGGAACAGTGCTTGACTGGCTCAATAGCCGCATTCTCAATCAATATAGTTGCACAAGCCTCAGTATTTATTTTACTTATAAAACACAAAAGTTCCTCTTTGCAAACAAGCAGTCTTGAGATTGGTAAAATATGCATCAAGCCAAAAATAGGTTTGTAAAAAGATTAGAACAAATAATTAGGGCTAGATAAGCATGCGGCAGCTATCTAAAAGTTAGGATGCTAGAGGTTGTGTGTTTGTTTTTTGTTTTCGTTGTTCCAAATTGTTTGCTTCGGTCGTTATGACCTGGTACCTGGTAGGAACATTATTATCAATTAAGACTTGATGCTCAAAATTGCCTTTCTTCCAAAGGTAAGTTGCACAATTTACACCTCACAGCCGGGGGGGTTACCAAAAAAGTGAAAACGGACCTTGTACGACGTCATGTCGAAAAAACGCTAAAAATCGCCAAAATCGTGGTTTTTCGCTATAAGACAAAAAACTCGATTTGTGTGTAATTTCCATTGAAAATCAGTTTTTGGTAAGTTTTTGTTTGACCCAGCGTGCCATTACGCAATGCCACGTCCCAACCCTAGGTCCAATTTTCACAAAAATGGTCTTAAAATAAGCTCAAGGCTTGAAGGAAAAAAGTCAAAATAACAACCGGCGGAGCTATAATAAAAAATGTTGGAGAAGTGGGGGGGGGGGCGGAATGCTCATTTAGGGTTAATTAGACTGTAAAGAGTAAAAATTGAAGTTGAAGGAATTTTAATAAACCCTTAAGCTTACTTTGATGTTTGTTTTCAGGATGACTCTGATGACAGTGATGATGATGACACAGCTGATCTCTTAGCTGAATTAAACAAAATCAAAAAGGAAAGAGCACAAGAAAATGCAAGAAAGGTATGTCACATGCGATGGTTAAATTAAACAAATTCCATTTTGATTTCCAAAGCCTAAACAAAGGGAAGTTGTTCACCAACATCTAGGGCTACATAAATTCTGGGAAGACTTACAAATGTATACAAAATGTGACATTTGATGAAGAACAAACATTAATCACAGGTTACATCCAATGACAACTAGATTGGTGATCAACTGAAGACTAGACAAAGACTGTTAACTGAGAAAAACATTTGTTTTTTGCTGCAGATTACCTCCTTGATATTTTTTACTGAAGGTTTTGATGATAGGTGACTACAAATGCTGGTAACTGTTTCCAATTTGGTTATCCTTTAGGAGAAGAATCTGTGTGAAATTCTCACTATGATGGCTTGCACCCATGCAGAAAATGATGCACACCTATAAGGAAAATGTGTGAATGAATGCTTAAAATATTTCTGATTATGAAAAATTTGGCTTATTTTTTTTTCTTCATTATTTATTTATGTCAAATGGATATGAAGGCTTTAACAGCAAAACACAAAAAGCATATAAACAAGACAGTGTGATACTGACAACTTGTTGTCAAGATAGCATTTCAACTCCAGTTTTGAAGCAGCTAGCCTGCTTCAAAGAGGAACAGAAGCATCCTATGGGAAATCCAAGCAACCATGGCAGCACGAGCAGAAAGATCACCTCGCTGCATGGGGAGAGGAGATGCTTGCATAAGTTATTTACAGCTTATCGGCAAAGATCTACATGCCTCCCTTTGGATAGATTTTAGATCAAACAAGGCTGTCAATGGCACTATTGAGCTATCAACATTTCCCCAATACAGTGTGTGCCAATAAAAACGCAAGATTTTTTGTGATTTTTTTCTGAGAGATTTAGGCTACATGTGATAAAAACAATTATAAATTGTCGTTGTACATAATCTCAGCTTCACGCAGCTTTTTGTTTCGTAAAATTTGAACATTTAATTCTAAAGTTATTACAAGTTATGTGAAGCCCTTACAAATTTGGTTGGTCCGATTTCATGACCTCAGTTCCATGATCAATAACAAAAAGTAGGTGGTAATCAAAACATTTAATGACAAGTTACTTTATCTCCAGATAAAAACTTCTATCACTTATTTGCATTTTTTGTTTAGTGTTATATCAAAAGTTCATTGAAAGTATCCAATCAAGCCAAAAAGGATGTCAGAATAACTTTTACAATTGTAAGAAATAATAATTTCATTTGTTTTCTCTCCAAAATGTCATGTTCAAAGTTTCGCCAAACTGGAATGTTTAAGTCCGTTTCTGAATGTCTGACAAGATGTAGACCTTGATATTAAAATTTATCTTGATACGCAATGTTATTTTCCATCAAAATTACAATTGCAGCTTCTGCCTCAGAGTCTCGCATCTTATCTATTCATTTTTATGATAAGAGTTTAATACGAAAGCCCTTATTTTAGAGCTGACACTGACTGAAGTACCACAACTAAAATCAGAAAAATTGAGACTGCTAAAACTTAATTTCATAGTTGCTTAATAATAATAATGTGAGATTTTTGAGCGCTCATAACAAAGAAGCCGCTGAGCGCTGTACATACTTGTAACAAAACCTAAGAAATATACAATCTTTACAAATACAAATTGTTACAAACAGAATCATGTATATAGGAGAAAATTTGGAAAGTTATAGGTAATTTCTCATAATTGCTTTTAATTCTTTCTTCAAATCGATTACCTGTTATGTTTTCAATGAAAATAATTGACCAATAATATCTTTGAGCCACAAATAATTGTAAAATTAGTTTAATGGGTTAAAACCAGTTTTAAGGGGGCTAATGTCTGGTATGCATATCAACCTGTTTTAACATATTTAACTCAGCCAATGATAAAAAATCGGACCAGATTGAAATTTGTGCTCCATTTTTAAAACGCTGTGCTGTATCTCCGGACAGGAATATCCAAATTGGATGAAACAAAAGACATAATGAAGGGGAGAAGCTCTATTTTAATGTCATTTATAATTTGATGAGAAAAAGGGCCTGCTTATATTTTAAATATTGTTGTTTTCCAATCTTGCGTTTTTATTGGCACACCCTGTACTATCCTTTTTTAATGTAAATTTTTTATATCCATTCACCAGGAAGAAAGAAAAATTAGCTAACTCCTTCGCCCATTTTTTTTACAGGAGCAAGAAAAGAAGGTCGAAGATGAAAGAATAAGAACAGAGAACATTTTGAGTGGCAATCCATTAATAGCAAACCAGAAAAGTGAATTCAAAGTCAAAAGAAGGTCAGTATTGAGATTTTTTATAAACAAAATTGTGGAATGTGATTATTTTTAACTTTTTAAAGTGAGGGTATGTATAAATTTTAAAGGTTTGTCAGGTGGCAAATAGTTGAATTAGACGAATGGTTGCGGTATGTCATGTCTATAGGATCAGCCAATATATGAATGATTAATGCAGAGTTTAGGATTAAGTTTAGGGTGGTGTTTGTGCCAGCTTGGTGAAATGCAACTTAGTCTGACCTGATGGGTTGATATAAAGGGGCATTGGACAAAATTTCAAAATTTTATTTGTGGATGATTTACACTTCTTATGCTAGAAAATAACAGTCAATAACCAGATATCGAGAACATTTTGATCAAAACCTTTAAAAATTTGAATTTTTCTTTATTTGTTGATCTTGGGAATGAGGCACTTCTCTAAACATATTTATTGATGCTATATATATCATCAAGAAAGAGCCAAAGATTTGTTTGTGAAATAATCCTTTAACATCATAGATTGCATTAAAAAAATTAAAAAGAAATTTGGAGTTTGTTTTAGATCTCCTGAAAAAAACCAATTTTAGCTTTTAAAAAAGTTTTAAAAACCTATCTTTTTCCAAAATTGTAGGTTTTTTAATCATGTATATTCCCCCTGGTGATTTTATGCTCATTCATGTGTTTTTTATAAAGTGTTTTTATGATTTTTATCTTGCTTTGAATGTATGTACATATGTATTTCTTCATGTTTTTGTAAATCTGTATTTTTAAATTGTAAAGTGCTTTGATCTATTTTGGAAAGGCGCTAAATAAATCCATATATATTATTATTATTATTAAATATTCAACTATAGGGGGCAGTATGTATCATTGTCGACAATTATAATTTAAAAAAAAGAGAATAGCTAAATATTTTGATATGTAGGATTTGAATTTGACAATGAAACTTTGCATGCTGTTATTATCACTGAAAATTGAAATGCTTAGGGAAAAATTTGGAGACGATACTAAACTTGTCCAATCCTCCTTTAAACAAGAAAAGAAATGATAAAATGTGCCAATTTAAATTGAGCAGATGGCATGGATAGATATTAACCAATGATATTGCTTGCTGGAGAAGTAAAATCACATTCAATGACTAATGTTGCTTTCATACTCGTGTATACTTTGATCAACACCATATAGGCGGGCCTCTTCACACCGTGAATTGATACAGACAAGCGCGTGCGTAGCTGGGCACAGCACAATTGGAGGAGACGCAGCGCGCATTGCACGTGTGACTCGCGCATCATTATCTACAGCGCACGTGTAACTGAGATTATGTTAACTTGCGGATGAAGAAAAGTCTCATAATTCCCACCTATGGAAATTGGTCGCTGAATGACGTCACAATGACGTAATAAAACATGGCCGATCTAAAACTGTTGATTTTCATTGAAATACAAACACTGATTTTTTCAACAGAGAGGATCCCTACTATAACGTACTAATGGATAGTCGGGTAAAAGTGGAAGAAATTACTTATTTTGCATATTGACTATGTAAAGATGCCATAAGTATCTTGTAATAAAATTACATTCCTGGCTCCATTTCTTCTGGGTAAAGTTTAAAACTTTTTGATACCCGCTTGTATATCATGCATTATAATTATTCTATAATCTATTCTTTAACCCATAACAAGATATTTGAATACATTTGTTTTATTACAGGTGGGATGACGATGTCGTTTTCAAGAACTGTGCCCGAGGAGAAGATGACAAAAAGGAAAAGAGATTTATCAACGACACATTACGGTCAGAATTCCATAAAAAATTCATGGACAAATACGTCAAATGATGTTATCAATGGGCTAGTTACACAAGACATTTCTGTGTTATCAAAACAAGATTACATTGTTTGGACTTCAAACCGTAATGTGAGTGCAAGAAAGTCGTATCGGCAATAGCTGCCTTTTGTCATAAATTTGGATTGCACACTGCATGACCTCCAGTCTTGGGTCAGTGGTTCTTGAAATGGTTCTTCAGGTGACGGTACCTAAAGCCCGTCACCTGAAGAACCATTTCAAGAACCACTGACATAAGACAGGAACATTTTGAGTGATGTTTCACATTCTGGTGACAAGGTGTAAAATGAATATAACTTAGGGCAGCCATTGCAGATACGACTTTCTTGCACTCACATGACGAAACTGTTTTTACAAATGCACACCAATATGTGTTGCTGGAAAACACAAGTGCATACTCAGTTGTTGCTTACTGTTCACTTGTAAACAAGGTGCAAGTTCAAGTTGAAAGGAAAGCATGTTACAATATGATGCCATTTTAATATATTCAGGTATAGCTTGTGTAGAAATGTCTTAGTGGAAACAAGGTACTTCATAATGTGGAACTTTTTGCCGAACAATCAAGTCAAATTTGCTTGTTGAAATACACACAAGCCCTGCCAATAGATACATTTGCCCATTCCATGGTGCTTATATAATGCTAATGGATGTTTCATGGAAAAGACTTGGCTTTTGAAAAGACAGCTTATATGGAATGTGTATGGAACAGAGTCTTTATTTGTAGGCCTCAAGCATGGTTGGCATTCTTGGATTTGATTAATGTAATGCATACCAAATCCTTGAATCCTCTTCAAAATATATGGATAGACCCATACAAAGGGAATTAAGAAGACTTTTACGCTGGTACCCTCGATATCGACGCTTCACTATATGGCTCAGACTGTCCATTATGGCAGGTAACCGCTGATCATAATTAGTCTAAATTTTGACCAGTAGAATTACACAACTTGCCAGCTCACTCGCCCTATCTAACTACACAGCAATCATTCATGAGTTGAAGGGTTCGGTGCGGAGGTTGACAAAATGTCAATGTTTACGTGCGTGACCTCTGTATGACGCACCGCCTTTAACTACACGTTACAAGAAATTCGCGCAGTCACCAATGTGTCACACATGTTATGTATTTGATGCTGAAAACAAATGCCTTCAGGATACAAGCTAATGAAGTGCGTAGATTGATTAGCGGTTACCGGCGTCTTATTTATTTTGGATAAGACGTCGGAGCCCAGCGTAGAAGACTTTGTGTGGAAATCATCTTCTGATGCATGTGAGGCATGTATAATGTATAAAATGTATGAGTGGTTAGGCCAAATAAAATAAATTGTTTGTTTCCTGCAACATGAATGTTGGAAAAAAGAGGGTTAATAGGTAAGAAAAATTATTTTAGGGAAAAACTTTGTGTGGTTCAGTAGGAATAATTGGATATTAGAAATAGGTTGACTCTTTAATTATTTTATTTTGGTCAGTTTAATAATAAAATGTTTTAATTTTGAGCACTTTTCAGAGATGGTTGGGTTACTAGAAACACACATTTGTTTTGTCTCAGCCTTATCATAATTGACAGGATTTGTAGTATTTTTATTTGTCTATTGCCTAGTTTGTGCAACTAAATGCTTCAATTTTGCAAAGTCCCAAAATGATGATTGGATCTAGCCTTATGGATGGTATTGGAGATCGTTATGCGCAAACTGTAATATGGCATTCCTGTTTTCAGGGAAGCAATTAAGTCAAATTTAATATTCATTTCCCAGTAATGCAAAACATTTTTCTTGATGTGACATTTAAATTGCATTCCTAATTTGTAGAATGAAGCAGGGATTAGGGGTTCACTGGGCCTTGCAATTCCTATCTTTAAGTACTACTAATAAATAAGAAGAGGAAAATATGGGCAATTTGAATGAAAACAGTGGAGAGAAACTTTTGTTTGTGGATTTAATTCATGAACGCGTCAAATATAGCGATCACACAGTCGTCTCCCACACAAGCGTACATTTTCAAGGTGAAAACAGTCTGCGGCTATGCTTTGATTTTGAGTACGCATTCACAATTTACTGCCCCTTACAATACATAAAATTTCTCACTAGTAAACTCTGAAAAACAAAATGATGTAACATAAGGGACAAGGCATAAATCAAATGTATGTTATTGTCAACAAAGTTCCTGGGTGGATCTAAAATGTTCAAAACATGTTGTTTAGGCTGCGATCACATAGAACTATACTATTCGGGTATATGTTCCCGGTTTTACTTGGGCACTCGTATAGAGTCAATCAAACACTTTAATTTGATGCTACTTGGTCACATAAGAGGGCACTATTCGAAAAAAAAACCTGAATAGCTCGCCGTGTCTGTATAACATAGCTACCGAATAGCATATACTGTATACTTCTATGTGATCCTAGCCTTTCTTCTCAGCAGGGTGTGAAAAAATGGGTATTTCTATAAGTTCCTTGCCGGGAAATTTGCACTTTGGAGGGAAATGTGGCCTTGGGGGAAATTAACATCTAAGAACAGCAGGAAAATTTACATTTTTCAGACCCTGCTCCTCAGCAGTTTTATCTAATTGATAACTGAAACAACATTTAGTTGATTGGAAGTATTTTTAACTTATAATTAGTAGACGTATTGAGTGTTTGGGCACAACCATCAGTTTCCCCCGAATGACCAGTGGCGGCAGAAAGTTCAAAATTTAGAGGGGGACGGTTGGCCGGAGGAAAAATTATGTAACTTTGAAAATGCGTGCGAAAAAATTACCAGTTCATCTAAAAATTGTTTAAAAATCTTGAAATTTGTGCCAAACTTGGCAAATTTTAACTGATTATTGACATAACAAGACGCGCAAAAGCGCGCAAATTTTTTGCTTTTTCACATTTAAATTATCAGAAACTAAGGAAAATTCAAGGTCTCACTAGTGCACGGCAGGGTTTTCAATGATTTTCAAAACATTTAAAACTATTATTCTTCTACTCCCTTTTCTTTTCTATCTTTTTTTTGTCAAGATCCCCGAATGG
>JXSR01S010624.1:76185-93906 GCA_000969725.1 Ophiothrix spiculata
CCTCGCGAAAATTTCTACTTTTACAGTACTTTATATGCTTCTATCCTTAATCTTTGAATACTATATAAACAGGCAAAATGTGGAGTCAAGATGTCACTTTATTTCCTTAGTAATGGTCATAGAGTTGGTAGGCAAAAATCCTAAAATAGACACATGTAAAATGAACCACAAATTTGCTCTTATTTTCTTGTCATAAATACCACTAAAAAACCTTTATTTTAAAAAATAAAGTCATATGGTACAATCCATTAAAAACAAGATAAGAATGATACATGTACGGTACATCAAACTAAAAAACCAAGAAGAACAACTTCCTAAATGTCTGTATCTATATAATAAATAAACAATACAAAACATAAATGTTTTTGGCACAAGGTACAAAACATGCTATATGAATTAAAGAACAAAAAACAATATTCAAAAGAAATGGATTTTAGGTGTTTTTTTTAAATCAAAACCTTATAAACTTGGGACTTTCGGGCCAAGCTCATCATGTGGGATGAGATCCAGGCTGTAATACGAGGCTAAGACTAATTTAACGTATGAGAGGAATTACGGAAGGACACCTCTTCTATGGTCAAAATTACAAGTACCGTCCATAAAATTACACATATAGGTCTGACAGTTTCAATTCCCAGGAATTTAGAAATCCATTCCCTTGAAAAGTCCATAAGTTGAACAAATATATAAATGAAATGTTGAAAATCCCCTTTGGTTTTGGATTAGCACCAGAGAACTGCCATACACCATTCTAGATGGTAGTTATAACCAATAATATATTTGAATCTAGACAACCAGAAATTTTACTCGAAGTATCCCCTGACTTGTAATTCCAAGCGGCCTCAGCCCACTTTAGAGCACAATTACAATTATTAAGCCTATTGAAGTCATTAAATTTCCTACAAATTATGAAATTTTGAATGTAACAAAAGTGTAGAGTGAACCAGCGTATCACCTTGCGTAGTATACAACATACTTTTTTTTACGCGATCACCGTGCTAAACCACCAATCAAGATGAATTACATCAAGATACGCATAGTGCATTTTTGTTACTGATGCGTAATTGCACACCCCCTCATCATATGTAACCTGCAGATTTGATTTGTAGTAAATTTAATGATTCCATTAATTGTTCTAATCATTGGGTTAAATCACTACCTGGACTCCCTGCGGCCAAAGGGCTTATGGTGGCCTACATTAATTGGCGCAACCCTAGCTTGAGAATTACACACCCTCAGCTCCAGCTGGACAGCTCATGTTTAACAGTCTGAGAAGTAACGAACTAAGCTAGCGAGAACTATCGGCTCTCACCAATACCTCTTCACTTTACTCCCAGTTCAGACCAACAGCTTTCCAGGTCCAGAATTTCAACTTTTATCTGGTTATCTCGCCGACATCACAACCCAATTGAATGGTGATGGTTTCACCCAGGCCCGTAGCCGGGGTGGTGGTGGTGGGGGGGGGGGGGGGGGGGGGGGCGACGCACCCCCAAATTTGACAATATACAAAAAAGGTCCACAAAAATTCCCTAAATTTCCACCAAAAGAACACCAAAACATGTAAATGTAGGTCGTTTTTTAATAAAATACTACACAAAAAACTTTGGAAAGCTACTGAAAGCTACTTTTTTTTTTTTGCTTATCACTTTGTCAAAACCACTAAAATTAGTTTAGGGTCGACCAAAACAAAGTTCCACCTTTTTGAAAATCCGCAGCCCCCTTGCAAAAATCCTGGCTACGGGCCTGGTTTCACCTGCAATGTTGGTTGCTCCCAAGTAAAATTTCTGGTTTTCTAGTATCATGGAAAGATATAAACCAAAGAAATATTGCATTAAAAGTATAATTATCTGAAACAACAAGTGTAGCCCTCAAATTTAGTCCAAAATTGCTGATTAAATATTGCCAGTGCAACAAAAAACACATAGAAAGTGACCATTTTGGAATCAACGGTTTCCAAGTATTTTCTTTTTGATTAAGCGGATTTCGTGCTATTTCTTTCGTGCATGAAAAATACATGGTAAAATAAAAGGGAAAGTCAGGATTTTAGTTCCATCCAAATAATGCAGTTTTGTGGGTAAGGCATTATGGTGTTACCAAGTTGACAGTTTCTATAAGGCTGCGATCACATAGAAGTATATGTTATACGGTATTCGCTATACGCTATTCGATGGCTATATTTTTATACAGGCACGGCGAGCTATTCGTTTTTTCGAATAGTGCGCTCTTTTGTGACCAGGTAGCATCAAATTGACGTGTTTGATTGAATCTATACGCGTGCCCAAGTGAAATCGTGCACCGTATATTCGAATAGTATATTTCTATGTGATCGCAGCCTAATTGTCATATTTCTCTTATTTACGTATACGGCAATTGGAACCCAGAATGAGACAGAGAATTATGACATAATCAACAAATCAACAGATACTGAATAGTCTATTTATAGTTGTACCATTCATATAAGTTGTATCAACAACTGAGTTCTAGAACTTGAAGTAGCTTTGTATTTATAACAACCCATTACATGACTTAAGAACACAGCTGCCTACCAGCAATAGCACCAGTGTGAAGTTGTATTTTGTTGATGCCAACTAGATATCAGCAAATCGTCATGTGAGTGCAAGAAAGTCGTATCTGCAATAGCTGCTCTGAGTTATATTTATAGAACACCTTGTCACTAGAGTGTGAAAAATCCCTCAAAATGTCCCTGTCTTATGTCAGTGGCTCTTGAAATGGTTCTTCAGGCGACAAGAACCATGTCAAGAACTACTGACCCAAGATTGGAGGTCATGCAGTGTGCAATTTGAAATTTTTGACGTCAGGCAGCTATTGCAGATACAACTTTCTTGCACTCACATGTCGAAATGAGACTAATTAGTTTTCAATGTACATCTCCCTGCTCCTCAACACACCATTCAAACCAATGGACCATTTCATAGTCCCTTTGGAAATCTCTGGGATGCCAGGTCACATAGACTTTTATTTAACTAATCACATACAAGATCATTCGATGCCATTTTTATAGATTAAAAAATGCACATGAAATTACACAAAATCAATGCACACGCAGTCAATTTTGATGCGTCCAATTCACCAGGCCCGTAGGGGCCGAGTGCATTGGACTGCAATTAAAATCACGCAAGTGCATTGATTTTGTCTCATTTTATGAGCAAAATGGAATGCAAATTTATTAATCTAATTCATACACGACAGAAAAATAATATTGTATCTTTTGTGAAAAAAATGCCTTTTATGCCCATCAAAATCTTAACTTTTCTAAAACTAAATAAATCATCACCCGACAAAAACAATGAAACATTCATCATACTAAACGCCCGCCACGCAATTGTTCATTGTGAATTTCCACTGCACTCTGCGTACTTTGTATTCTTGCGTTCTGATTGGCTAGGTGACACATGGAGTGTATGAATTGTCAACAAAACATTCTCATCTGCAAGCAGAAATAAAATGCTCACACGACTAGCAAGTCTCCAATGCATTGTTCACAGCAATTGATGGTCAAGTTTTCATATTTTGTTGTTGGGTGATAGCGATGTGTAATATATTCTTGATGAGCTACCCTTAAGCTGCAATCACATAGAAGTATACGGTATGCAATTTTCGCTATACAAATAGAGGAGGCACTCGTATTCTTAGTGACAGGGATTCTTACTTGACAATTTCAAATATGAGTCCCTTCCCTGGAGCGTATAGCGTATATCGTATACCGTATACTTCTTTATGATCGAAGCCTTACTCACACAACTAGTAAGTCTCCAGTACACCGTTCACAGCAATTGATGGTCAAGTTTTCATACTTTGTTGTTGGGTGATAGCAATGTGTAATATATTCTTGATGAGATACCCTTAAAGGGACTGGCCTAGATTCTTCCCACTATTTTTTTATCTACATATTTTTTAACATGAATTGGTAGAACATGTTTATAGTATTATAACCTACAAGTAGTTTTCCAAGATTTTGAGGAATATTGGAGGAAATTGCAATCTTAACCTGCTTTAATTGTTTTCGCCGGCAAAAAAAAGGGGGGGAAAGTGTTTCTAGTTTCAACATTTAAAAAGATTTTGTTTCTACACATGTGATGAGTAAACAAATTATTTTTGATGAAATTGTTTCTCTTTTAATATGTATTAAATTGTCTCTAAGAGCTTTGTTTGATTTTTCATCTGGTAAATCCAGATCTGAGGTACAAATTTAGGATTCAGGAAACACAAGATAGTCACACCACCATCAAAGAATGATATATTGCAAATTAGTTATCTCTCAATTTGAGCCATTTCTGTGTACATTTTTTGGATATTACTACACTTTCAGCTTTATTTAGAGCATTTCCATAAGTTTTTAATTCTAAGTGGAATCTAGGCTAGTCCCTTTAAGCTGCAATCACAAAGAAGTATACGGTATGCGATTTCTGCTAAACAAATAGAGAAGGCACTCGTATTCTTAGTGACAGCGATACTTACTTGAAAATTTCAAATTTATGTGAGTCCCTTCCCCGGAGCGTATAGCAAATATCATATACCGTATACTTTTTTGTGATCAAAGCCTTACTCACACTTCTAGTAAGTCTCCAATGCATCGTTCACAACAACTGATGGTCAAGTTCTCCTACTTTGTTGTTGGGTGATAGCGATGTGTGATATATTCTTGATGAGCTACCCTTATTCACACAACTAGCAAGTCTCCAGTACATCATTCACAACAGTTGATGGTCAAGTTTTCATACTTTGTTGTTGGGTAATAGGGATGCATTATATATTACAGAGGTCAATTTCACTAAACAGTTGCGATGCACCGTAGCTGCGATGCGATCAGTGCGCAGCTGGGCTCTATTTCACAAAGACATAAAAACCCTTTGTAAAGAAATAAATGTTGTGCACTAGACCAAAGATAGAGTACAGAAGGAAAAAGGTATACAAATATTGCACAGGGAAAATTCCAACACATCGCAACTTTGCAATGAGCTAAAAGGTGAACGTAAATTTGCGATGAGTGAACAATGTGTACGGTCTTACGATGCGTTTTAATGAAATCGACCACTGATCACCTATCCTTACACAACTAGTAAGTCTCCAATGCATCGTTCACAACAACTGATGGTCAAGTTTTCATACTTTGTTGTCGGGTGATAGCAATGCGCGATATATTCCTGTTGAGATACCCTTACTCACACAACTAGTACGTCTCCAATGCATCGTTCACAACAGTTGATGGTCAAGTTCTCATACATTGTTGTTGGGTGATAGCGATGTGTAATATATTCTTGATGAGCTACCCATACTCACACAACTACATGTAGTAAGTCTCCATGCAGTACACCGTTCACAGCAATTGATGGTCAAGTTTTCATTTCATACTTTGTTGCTGGATGATAGCGATGTGTAATATATTCTTGATGAGCTACCCATAGTCTCCAGTGCATCGTTCACAACAATTGATGGTCAAGTTTTCATACTTTGTTGTCGGGTGATAGCGATGCACGATATATTCCTGTTGAGATACCCTTACTCACACAACTAGTACGTCTCCAGTGCATCGTTCACAACAGTTGATGGTCAAGTTTTCATACTTTGTTGTTGGATGATAGCGATGTGTAATATGCGATGACTCACCCCGAAAAGGGGGACTTTAACTGACGAAAATAGGCAGCAAAAAATAAAGAAAATAATAAGAATTTCCAGCAGATTTTCTGTTGTAAAATTTGATCGCCTTGATCAATTCCAACAAGTAAAATACTAAGTAAGGTGTCATTTTAAAGCTTAGAAAATGCTGTAACAGATGAAATAATAAAATCAAAATTGATATCATCTGCACAAAGTCCCCCCTTTCGGGGTGAGCCATCACATATATTCTTGATGAGCTACCCTTACTCACACAACTAGTACGTCTCCAGTGCATCGTTCACAACAATTGATGGTCAAGTTCTCATAGTTTGTTGTTGGGTGATAGCGATGTGTGATATATTCCTGGTGAGTTGTCGGTGCCGGCTGGGGTTTCTGTGCTAGCTGCTCTGCTTTATGTGATGGCTGCTTGTTCAAAAGAAGCTGTAAAGACAATGAATTACAAAGGTCATTGTTAAGGTAGAAGTCAAATGTTCCGTCTTATTAAAGGGGCATTGGACAAAATTTTGAAATTTCGTTTGTGTATGATTTACACTTCCTATGTTAGAAAATAACAGTCAATTACCAGATATCAGGAAAATATTGATCAAAACCTTCCAAAAAGTCTTAAGTTTGAATGTTATTTTGTTTGTTGATTTTGGGTACGAGGCTATTCTCCAAACATATGTTGTTTGTAAAACATTCCTTTCACATCATAGATTGCAGATAAATCAAAAGAAATTCAACAATAGAGGGCAGTATTTATCGTTGTCGACAACAATAATTAAAAATAATAGAATGTCTAAATATTTTAATATATAGGGTTTGAATTTGGAAATGAAACTTTGCATGCTGTCATTATTACCGCAAATACTTCAAATGATGCAAAAAATCCCAAAATGTTTGAAGGGAAAGTTTGGGGATGATGCTGAACTTGTCCAATGCCCCTTTAAGCAGTTTTACATTTAGACAATATAACTGTTTTCTCAAAGAAAAGTACAAAAGCACCGATAAGATTTTAAACAATGACAGCATTAAAATTTTACCATATGCTAAAATATTGTCCAGTCCAGGCACTACTTCCATGCTACATTTAGTCTAATGTGACCTCCGCGATATCATTGCGTGAGCATATTGTTTCGTTTCAAGCATACATGCAATTATTGTGGGCGCAGCGTACAAATAGGTCATTAATATCAGACGTCATTGTTACAACTCATTGTTTGCATAAAACTAGAAGTTTTCAGAGATGCCAGTATGTATGACTGAAAAAACCTGAAATTTTCAAAAAAATACTGAAAATGGCAAAAAAGCTGAAAAAAGGCTGAAAACATATAAAAATGTGTAAATTTGGAGTAAAAAAACCCACCTGAAATCAGGTAAAAACAGGAAAACTGGCATCTCTGATTATAGGGAAAATGTCACTGGATGTGATTAACATCAAATTTAGAAGTATTGAGTGGCCTTTACATATAATCAGATTCTTCTATTAAGTCTGAGCTATAGGCAGGAGCGGACATCTTGGCGTTTTGATTACATCCGGGACGTTTGTTCAAATAGCGCAGTGAAAACATTTGCTGACTTCCTATTCAACTCAATGGAGAAAAGCCGGCTCACGGAAACTTTGGTTGATTTTAGCAAATTGTCAAAATATTTCGATTCCAAAATCATATAGATGTGTGGTATTCAAATCACAACAAAATGACAAACAGCTCATCATTTCACAGATTTCTTTCTCGCTAAAAAAGAAAGAAAATGATGGGATGCCTGGCTGAAGTATTGATTGTTTTCACCGCGCACGAAGTCCAACACAAGTTATTTTTAGATCATTGTTCTGCGTATGCCCTGCGTATGACGTAGGTTCATTTTCGCCTATACTATATAAACCTTGGAAGTCCAAAGTAAGCAGCTGATTGACGCACCTAAATCAACGATCATAGGAGGAAATAAATTAGTGCCTATTTGTTCATAGTAACATTCCCTTTCTTGTTGAATATTATTGAAACCTGGTTAAAACTTTTCTATATGGTAACAACAAAATAAGCCAAAACTAATGCTAAACATTCATGAACAAAATATATTAACATGAAGTGATTTCAAAATCATTATCAATCACTGCTAGTCTCTTATAACGCAAGTTCACAATGTTGTAGTAAACAAGGGTTATGCTATAAATCTTGTGACATAATCTGTAAGATTTCTGTCGAAACTGTTTTTTCATGTCGACATGTCGCAATAATTTTTTGTCGACATCGACATAATATCGACATAAAGTTGACATCAAAGATTATTTTTTGTGGGAAAAACGAAATTGTTTTAATAAGCAACAATGACCTGTTTTAGACGTAGACTTACATATATTATAGTAATGTACTAGTTCTTTCTGCGTACGACAATATGGATGATATAAAATTGTTATTTTGTAACTTTTTTGTTGTGAACCATCGTAAAAACTTTTAAAACGGTTGTAAATGAGGAACAACAAATAAGCATTAAATCATTTAAATGCAACATTTCAAAGCTCAACTGCTAATAAACAGCCATAAATTGACAATTAAACATAAGCTTTTATTAAATTTTACTTGCCCAGTTTGGTGACAAATGAGATTTCATGTCGACATGTCGAGATATGCTTTATGTCGACAGAAACCTTAATAATCTGATATCTTACTTTGTACTTCTTCGTAAATAGAGTACAGAAGGAAAAATGTTGGTTGTCTACTTACATCTTTTGCTAGCATTTCAGCCTGTGTCCAATCGATAAATTCAAACATATTCTTGTTCTTTGATTTGTTCAAGTCCTTTACCACATTGCCTAGTAATGTTTGAGATACAGTGGATGCTAATTGTTCATTCAACAAGGCTAATGTGATCACATTGCTAGGTGGTTTACTGTCTTCATTCAGTTTATGTGATCGCTGGAGAGCGTTGGCAAGATAATGTAATTTTCTGAAAAAAAATATTAACAATATAAGTGGATGTGTGGAAACACTATGCAAATAGTTACATTTAGTGGGGAGGAACAAAGATCTACATATAGACTCAACATTTTAATGTTTTTTTAAAAAATTGACCATAAAACTTGGGTCAGATATGGGTCATATCAACACAATCAGGCAGAAGCATACATATTGGAAACAGTGGCTTCACTCAGGTGGGCTCAGAGTATACTCTATAAATCTAGAAGTATACAACAAGCCGCCGATTAAAGCACATAAACCAATATGACCATACGGTGAAATAAATTAATCCGTACTTCTCGAATCATAACAACGAACTCAATCTTGCTGAATATTCAAATAAACCTATGATCAAGGATTTTCCATGTGGTAGCAACAACATAAGCCAAAAATTATACCAAAAAAAATGACTGACTCATGTACAAAAATATTATTACGCAGTGATTTGGTCCTAATCAATCCTTATCAATCATTACAAAAAATACAAGGGATATGCTATGGATCTCGTAACAGAGTCTGATTGCTTGTTGCATATACTTCAAGGTTTATAGAGTATAGGCCTACCAGTAGCCACCCAAGGCTGAGGGGGTTCATTTACCTAATGGGTACACTACTCTTTTAAACAGGTGCCTCCTTAGAGCACTTATTCTTAGTATAAAATTCAACAAATTGGTGCAAAATAAAAATTCCAACAAGGCTGAAGGGAGAGGGTTTGCAATAATATCTTAAATTTAACAATCTTATATGTGTATGTGTATTATTTTGTGCTAAATATGCTGTTTCTGCAATGACAAACACATGCGCTTCTGGGGGACTTGCCCTGTGGAATCTATCAGGGACCCTGGACCCATGCAGTGAGGCTCATGTATTATACATGCTTTGATCTCTCACATTACGCACAAGCGCTTCTTGATCTTATTAAAATTGACGTACTCAACCCTTATGCCAATTGCTCCATTTCAAAATGGTGACTGGATAACTTGTCAATTTCAAATGTTGGGGAAAATAGTTCATGCCAGAGATTGGAAAACTGACTAGAAACTCATCCATCTGTGCCATTTAACCCCTACAGCTACGAAACAGAAAATATTGCAACTATTGTTGTTTCAAATAAATTTCGGACATGGAAATTCAGAGCCAGAATTGCGTATGCATTTACGATGTCTTCTGCTTGAAACAACTTGTGGATACCCTTTGGCTGTCTTCAGATTGTCAATTTGTGTCCGAAATTTATTTGAAACAATAATAGTACTGACATGTAAGTTATCAAACTGGTTTTTCATCTTAATCTTCTATTGATAGGTTTTGCATAGCATAGAATGTTTCTTTTATGTTTACAGTAAATATTCCTATAGTTTGTCCATGGGGTGGGTGACTTTTGGGCTAAATCCCCTGCATTTCTTAAAATCCATCCAGAAAGTTTTTGATAATATTAACCATTTATCCCCTACACAATTCCAACAAAAGGATCCTGGACATACAAGTGCTCTCTAACTATATACAGGATGCCACTTGAGTACGGAAATTATAATCTCGATCGGATACCAATTTCGAGCGGAGGGAGAAAACTTCCCCTTGGAGAAGATTTTGGATATTTCAGTTGCCAAAATCTCTCTTTTCACACACATTTTGACCCTTTGAAACATTTTATGCAACACTTTATCACTTTAATAAAAAAACAACCCTTGAATTTTTGAAATTCTGATTTTTAAAAAAAATAGGAAAAATGCTCCAAAATCACCAAAAAGTAGGAATTCCTACTAAAGTAGGAAAAGTGGCATCCCTGTATATACGCTGGTACCCTCGATGTGGGCGCTTCACTATATGGTTCAGACTGCCCATCACCGCAGGTATTGGCTGATCAAAATTAGTCAAAATTTTGACCAGTAGAATTACACAACTTGACAGCTCACTCGCCCTATCAAACTACACGGCAAACGTTCGTGATTGGAAGGCTTTGGGGAAGAGGTTGACAAAATGGCGTTGTTTACATGCGCGACCTCTGCATGGCGCCCCGCGTTTAACAACGCGTTACAAGCATTCGCGCAATCACCAATGCGTCACGCATGTTGTGTGTTTGACGCGGAAAACAAATGCCTTCAGGGCACGGGCCAATCAAGTGCTTAGATTCATTAGCGGATACCTGCGTCTTATGTCAGTGTGGAGTTGTTGAAGACATAAGAGGCAGGGGACCAGCGTACCCTGTATATAGCAAGTAGCTACCACTTGGTTTCTCATTTCAGATCTCTCCTCTAAACATTTCAGCATAGAATAGAATGCCTGATGTCTTTTTACAGTACTTAATTCGGGGATTCACTCACTTTACTTTTTGACGGAGATGTGTAACGGGCAAGACTCGTTGTGGAGGTTTGGAGGCTAGAGAACTGGCAAGCAAAGCAAGAAGTAGGGTCTTGAAAACCTCACATGCTAATTAATGAAAGAGCGGACGGTTCTGTTTGACGAGTATTGAGAACGGTGATATCAGGAAAATGCATAGCTATAGAAAGTTCAACAATCAGCCATAAAAAAGTGGCACGTCCAAATATCACCATATGCCTGAGTGTCTTCCCCGGAACTTACTCCAATCACATGGCACTGACCTGTAAGTTGTCATCATATGATTCCTCATTTCAGATCTTTCTTCTAATAATTTCTGCATAGCATAGAATGTTTCTTGAAGCAGCATATCAATACGTGTACGAGAACTGATGACTTCATCTACCTGCAACCTGAAATATAAATGATCAACACAATCAACCAACAAAAGTGCTTATTAGTATTCTCCTCAACTTAATACCATGGCAAAAAAAAATATTTTCTCTTGCACTGGTTTGCTGCTTTGAAATGCATTAATTTTTATCAGGTTTCTTAAAAATCTGTCAACCAAAATGAACCAAAATAACAGCAATACTCAAAACTTATGTCTAGATATTAAAACAACAAAATGTCTTAACACAATCTTGCTGGATTTGAAGTACTGATAAAAACCAATAAAAATCATATTATGTTTCAAGTCATAATTAACACAAATTTATTCCTTAAATTCATATTGTATATATACAGTCTTTCTCTAAAGATAACTCGCAATGATTTGTATAGAGTTCTCTGTCTTGTGGTATCTGCACCTTGCTCTTTGGTCTCCCACTATACCACTCTGACCACAGATGCTAACACAGGCTAATCATAATCAGGCTATGGTCACATAAACACTGGTCATTGACCGGTGTCTGGTAATCGGAAGGAAGCTGCAATGCCGAAATATTGTTATGACATCGGTATGACATGGGTGAATGCTTGGTTTCCTATGTGCCCGGTCCTTCAACGGTTGGTCGGCTGCCAGGTGTTATTGGACCATAACTAAAGACTAAACAAACCACAAGGTTTTTACTCCATATTAAATTCTTGCGGCATGGTTTTGGCATTTACAGTTCACGGACACCGCCCGGTCTCTGCACATACAACATCCAATACATTGGAACTATTATCAAATAACAAAGATAAGTACACCAACTATTTGGTACCATAGCTCATAAGAACACTGTCTGAGCATTTACACTACATGACTAGCACTGACCTACTGCCCAGGAATTTACTCCTCCACACATCACACTGTATATTCACCCTCTCCAATGTCTCTCTCTCCTGTACCAGTGTCGTCACTGTGTTCTCCAGGTCCTGGACTAGTTGAGCACGCTCTCTAGATGATGACTCAAGCTGCTCGTGTAAATCAGCTCCCATGGAGGCTACTACGAGTTTTTTGAGGTCCTTGTTTACCTGAATACAAATAAAAAACAAATGGTATAAATAAATAAATATGACATATTTATAGAGGATAGCCTCATCAGTGTCTAGCACTGCTTTCCATGAGGCTCCTCTGTCAGATGTTCAGATTTATTTGCCAGTTTTAGTGCAGGAGGAAAACCAGAGCACCTGGAGGAAAACCTGCGGAAGCAAGTTTGGACTGGCAACCAATTGCACATACAGCGCCTGGGCCGGGGTTCGAACCTGTGACACGGTCCTGGGCTCATTGGTGCAAAGCGAGAGAAAGAAGGTATGTCTTTAATCTGATTACCACAGCTTTTTCATCTATTCTTGCCTTGGACATACTGCAAGCCTTGTAGTATTAATTTTCTGCCTAGGTAGAGCATGCTATTTCTATTTGCTTAAGTATTAAAATCAAAAGCATTAAAATTTGTAATTTCTCTCAGTCAGAGAAAACTGGTAAAGCTGGCTGTTAGGGTTTGAACTAAATGATTTAGTTGATCATCATAATAACCGAGTTTTAATCAACTGTTTTGATATTCCTTTCAATGATAACAGTCCTTAAAGCTTACTACATGCAAACCTGATTGAAGATTTGATTTCTGTGTTTGATCACGATAAATGTTTGTTATTCCAAAATTGGAATAAACCAAAATCAATGTCTTAAACAATGTTGGCAGAGAGTCACACATTCACATTCATTCTGGCGAATATAAGTATTTGTAATAAAATCTGAATCTGAATCTGTAATGGTTTATTCAGAGTCTGTCGATATGCATCGCACGATGCCCTTCGACACACAGTCTTGTACACGCGCTATTCCTTGTGCATAGCGCGTTTAAAGACTGTGCGTTGATGGGCATCGATCGATGCATATCGACAATACTCTGAATAAACCATTAATCAGTCAAAGCCTCTTAAATTACCTGTGTTTGTAACACCAATTCCGATTCTATTTGCATCTTGTCATCTTTTAAACGCACTCTCTCTTTCTCCATCTGCGCCAACATAGTCTTGAGCTTTTCGAGCTCTTTCTCTTGCCGTGCAACTGTGTCCTTCCATTCCTGTAACTGAGTGATGTCAGGAACAAAGAGTGCATTTGTTGGTGAAAAACCCTGTATGGTGGCTTGTAGCGGACCCCCAACGACAACATCTTTCTGTCTCTGTCTCTCACGGAGAGCAATATCTGTAGAGTTGCGATTTTGACTGTCTAAAAATACTGGTCTTGAGTGAGGTGATAATTTTGAGTTCTCAATAGGAGTGGATGATTGTGCTACATTCTCCTGTCCATCACCGGCAAGTCTAGGAACCAAGTGGACCGGAGATATACTGTTCCCTGCAAGGAAGGGAAAAAAGATTCAGTTGTGTTTAATTTGAAAGCAACTCAGATGCAAGACTAAGGTTAAAATTTAAAGGCATTAGCCACGGTCACCAATGTGAACTTCAACATTCTGTGACACTAACTGATTTTATTTCATTTTCAAGTTAAGTTAGAACTTCCAAAATTACATCCATATATAAAACTTGCACAGTGGAAACTTGTTTACTCAAAACCGTGGGGGGGGGGGGGGGGCTAAGCATGTGATTTCGTGTTAAGAGAATGTCTACTTAACTAGTAGATTCCCATTTTTCCTTCTTTCATTTTTTGCTTGCCACTCAATTTTTTTTTTTGAAAATCAGACTTCAGCCTTTGAAAAATCCTGGCTATAGACCTAGACATGATGAGGACAATGCTTAAGTTTAAATTGAATTTGAATCCTGCCAGATAAAATCAACTAAAATTATTCATACAAATTAAAGAATTATATAACAGGTTTGGATTTATAAACAACTATTGATGCAATGGTTTAAGTATGAGTTATAGAAAGATTCTAGAGGGTTCCTGCTCTATGTATGGCCACCTGCTAGTTGAAGCCATACCCCTTGAATTCACTCCCATTGCCATTGAATCATCCTGACCATGAAATCATCATGATTTGACTACAAAATAACCTTTGACCTTTACTACAAGTTCTGGGTTTTGGTTAGAACCAACAAGTCAGTTTCATGGTGGTTATTGTAATTTAGCAATTTTTTGCATGACAGTTACAATTCATGATTCTGATGAGATGAAAACCTCAACACTTTTCTAGCTAAATAAAAAGAATGGTTTGGGGTTTGTGTCACACGTACACCAGTCAAGGATTCCTACTAGCTAAATGCCATTAAAACTTCAGGTGTAGGTTCAACGAGTATTCCCCATAGATTAAAGAAAGTACAGATGGAAAACAGGTCTATTTGCACTCTTAACATACAGCTAGGTTAGGCACTGTTGTTTGAACCCAATGGAAATAGGGACATTTTATTTGTGTCAAAATAGATGGCGCTATTCATAAAAACTCATTTTTTGTATGTAAAAGTGATATGCTGGTGTGTACTACTGAAATAAGATGTTCAAATGAAGCATCTGACGTCAATAAAATCTTATTTATCATTTTTAGTCAAAATCTTCACAGATCAAACAACATAATCGATAATCAAATATAATCGGTAATTTGAAATATGTATAGCGCCTTATTTTTGCACAAATCTGAATTTACAAAAAATACCAATAAATGAGCTCAAAATTAACAAAATTTTAACTAAAATGAAATGAAATTTTGAGAATCAGTTCAAAACTTTATTATGCAACACATTCCAGTTATTTTTACTGCCTTTTCAACATTTTGTGAAGAAAAAATTGAATATTTGGTTAAAAAATGAATAAATGTCCATCTGAAACAACAGTGTAGGAGAATGCACCAATGGCATTGAGAGCATCACATCTGGACTGACGCTTCACAATTGCGAGGTGACAAAGCTCTGTGCTCTGAATGCGTGCTAAAATCGCTTGACTACAACGCAATACATATCTCAGAACGTACATTTTCTGCCAAAATGTGCGTACTCGAGGAATATAGCGCTTCACTGGGTCAATACACTGAAAACTAAAAAGCAATCAGACAAACATCTTTAAAGTAACAGAGATTCTGAGATTCCATGTGGCAAGGCAGCCCTCCTTGGGAATCGATCCTGGGCCAGACCCATCGCGTGCAAGGCAAAATTGCTAACCACTACACTATTAGACTCCCCTATTACTTCAGTCAAGTAACATAGTCGGCCTGCCGCCTCCAAACAAAATTTTCACTACCAAACATTTCGTTTTGTTTGGAGGCCGACTATGTTTTCAGCCTTACTCACCTCTTTCAATTACTTGAGGCTGATCAACAAAATGATACCTGTCAGCCATTTTCTGAAAAGACAAATCAGTCACAGATAATTCATTTGATTTGTATTCATACAGGTTACTAGTCCTGGCACCATGACTTGACTTAGTGTCAAGTCATGGGAAATGCTATGTAGTAAAACTGCCATTTAAGCATGTGTATACAGAGCATCTTGAGACTAAGTCCACACTGCAAATTCAGCCAAAATATTGAAGTTGCTTACAAATGTTATGATTAGTATGCTTCTTGAGAGTCTTGTGCATCTTATGACAGGTAATTTGTTAACATTAAGAATCACAATGTGTGATTTTGGGGCCAAAACTTACCATGTATGATGTAACATTGGGTTTCCGAATTTGACAACCTCAACTTTGTTTACATCCAGAATTTGGGTAATAAATTTCATCTTTGGATTTAAATTAGTTTTGTAATGATTCTACACTATTTAAAGATGTTGTCTGTGTTGAGAGAAATTTATTTTGGTTTTTAATTTCTGAATTATTTCATGTCAAAACTTAGAAAGCTTAAACGGCAATGTAACTCCACATATTCCTTGTAACTCTGGACACTTGGTCCTGAGTTACAATTATTGGAACTAACAGGTTACCCACTGAGGCAAACTGGCAAATTATGATCATGAAATTTGAGAACCAATTGTTCAAAACTGAATATCATTAATTGATATGTAATATAAAATCCAATTCTTTTTTTTTTTAAAGGCATAGCCAAAGTCAAGTTCAACTTTCCCCAACACCTACTGATTTCATTGCAGCTTTGGAAAGTAGGGCCTACTTAAAACTACTAGTCGTTAATATCCATTTTTAAAACCATTCTTGTTGAACTTCAACATTTATTTCAGACAATTATAGGCCTATTAGTGCTTTGATTTTTTTTATTTTAATCGCTGGAGTTTGGGTTTTCTTGTAGTGGCATAACAAAATATGAATAATTCACTAGTAAAAAGATCAAATAAACAGCTGAGAATGTAGTAAAAGTTATTTAAAATCAGCAAATTAGACTATACTAGTGTTACTGAAGGTTTGTAAAGGCTTATGACACCATATGTGTACCGCCGCGGCAAAAGGGTCCAGTTGTCGGCTCGTACAAGTTGCTCCTTGTAGCATATCTAATGTATGGTATTTGTATACATCAGATATGCTACAATGAGCAACATGTAGGAGTCGACAACTGGACCCTTTTGCCGTGGCGGTACACATATAGAGTGCTTTGGAGTTGTGATTTTGAAGGTCCAAATCGCAACGTGCGTGAACATACAACAAACCAATCAAATCGATCAAGTCACACAGCAACAGAACTGTCAACTCATGCGAGCTCACGAGTATCGCGCGAGTTGTGTTTGAACTTTAACCTCTGCCACTAGAAGCGTAAAAATGAAAGGTTTTCTTCACGCGACTTTATACTTTGATCAATACTAAATAGGTGGGAATTATGAGGCTTATGATTTATCTTCATCAGCAAGTAAACATAATCCCACTTACATGCGCACTGTAGATACTGACGCATGAGTCACATGACAACGCACGCCGCGCTGCGTCTCCTGCAGTTGTGCTTTGTTCAGCTTCACACGCGCTTATCTTCAGGAATCAATTCACAATGGAAGAGGCCCGCCTATTTGGTGTTGATCAAAGTATTATAGTATAGTTGAGACTACATTGAACAACATCGCTTTCCTACCTGACATAGGAAAACTCATAGAACTTTAGGAGTAAGTTGAGACTTGTTTGAGTTGTCATTTGTTGTGTTTTGTGACAAATTTGGCCACCACAAATTGAAATGCACTTCATTGTTATTCACTCATTGCAGTCAACCCAATGTAGCTTACCTATAGGACGAAACAGTATAATAAACAATCACATAATACGGCTTACAACGCCTTCCTTATCTGTAGAAACTGATAAAATTTAGCTATTGACCTCTTCACTAGTCACATCCTGCTACGTGTTTTTCGGTACGACGAGTTGTCAATATGATGATTGACAGGTACAGGCTGTGAGAAGACCACTTCCGGGTGAAAATTTGACAGGTGGGAGCACAACACTAAATAACTTCTCCATTGAAACCAATGCATTTTAGCCTAAGTTCTCTGAGCTTTTTCATACTGACGTGACAATATTTTG
>JXSR01S010624.1:114909-137703 GCA_000969725.1 Ophiothrix spiculata
GGGTAATCATAGTCAGTTGAATTAATAACTTGAAGTTATTAGTGAAGTTCATTTGTCAAACAGCATAATGGGTTATAATTTATAGCAGGTTATATTGTGTTCACTCTAAGTGATCTTCATTCACATAATTGACAATTTGAAGTTGTTATTGAATTTCATTGCCAACCTAGCGTAATCATAGTTGAAAGGGTTTCTTATTTCCCATTCAGCTATTTCCACCGCTGCATTATAATATATAGTCTATGTACTATATAAAGTATATATATGGAGCGATGAACTTTACTAATAACTTCAAGTTGTTAGTTCAACTGACTATGATTACCCTGGGTTGACTAATGAACTTTATTAACAACCTCAGGTTCTCAATTATGCAAATAAAGATCACTGAGGGTGAGCAATGTACAACCTGCTATAAAACAACTGAGGACATTATAATTTACATGCTGTGCACTACTGGTAATAGTGTGTTCTACGTATAGGAACCTAAGTGGAAGACAACCCAGGGTTAGGTAACCCGGGGTTGCCTAACCCGGGGTTTCCTAACCCTGGGTTGACTATCATGTGGGTATTTCCACCGCTGCATATATATATATACTCCCTCAATAGCCCCCGACGCTATACCTTAACTGTGTAAAAAACGCGTTTCGGGGGCTATTGAGGGAGTATAATATAGCTTGATGCTATCCAAGACACTATATATATACTCCCTCATTAGCCCCCAAAACGCATTTTTTACACAGTTAAGGTATAGCGCCGGTGGCTATTGAGGGAGTATATATATACTCCCTCAATAGCCCCCGAAACGCATTTTTTATACACTTAAGGTATAGCGCCGGGGGCTTTTGAGGGAGTATATATATAGTGTTGGAGTCAACAATATAAAATGCAAACCCGTCCCGGAGGGACAAAAAACAGGATTTCTTTTGGGGGATCTTATAGCCAGCAAAAGAGGGGCACGTTTTTTTTTTGGGGAAGAAGGTTACGCAAGAAGGATCAGAGAATCGCTGCGGGGGTTATTTATTCTAGGGGCGGGGGCTGTTTATTCTCGGGTATTTTAAATTGTTGGTATGAAAAGAAAACTTGGATTATGGTAAGGGTTAGGTTTAGATCTTGTACTAGGGTTAGGGTTAGGGTTAGGTAAGGGTTGGAATTACAGGTAAGGGTAAAGACGAATCAGAATTTTGCACAACTTGCCGAGCTCTAATCCTTACACTTATCTTTAATAACGCAAATCCTTACCAACAGCAACCGAGTCATACATGTAGTTTAGGATGTAGGCCTAAAACTAGCAGACAACGTTTTTATTGTACGCGCCCTCACTCTCTGTGTAGGATGTCACGTAAAAAGAATAAAACTGATAACAAAGTAATTATCGATCAGAACGAAATACCGTACGCACATATATCGAATTAATTTTCAGTAAGCCAGGGGGTCTTAAATATTGCCGGGGGCTTATTCAGGGACATTACCAATACTTTTATGTGGTGATCAATTCGATCATAGTTCCAAATCAGAAAGCGTGATCCAGTTGTCCGAGTGATAATCAGATTACACGTAACACTTTGATACTGAATTGCTTCAGTTTGTACATTTGCAGCTAGTAGTTGTATTTTTCAGTTGTATATTAAAGGAGCTTGGTCCGATTTTTGAAAATTAAGTTTTTGATGTCATATGAAAGATGACAACTCAAAATATTTAATTTTCAAATTTCAGCTCAATCAGGCAAACCGTTTTGATTTTACGGGCAATTTTGTATTTCAGAGCCACCTATACGTTGCTGTGTAAAAGTAATTATAGGTCCATAATTAGACAGATAATCTAACAATCCTTTTTGAGTGTTCAGAAATATAAACATTTTTTTATGAAGATAAATTATTAAAAATAAAAAAGTCACTTTGTTTGAACTTGAAAGACAGGTATTTATTTGTATTGTTTCACATCATTCAATCCTTTTCTTTTGCCTCCCAAAATTTCTTTCTTTGAAAGAATAAAGATTTGGCAAACTTATAAAGTTCAATATCTAATAAATTCAGCTGCCTAATTTTATTGTACTGTTTTGGTGTTATTGATGATCTATCCGCACTTGTTTGATTCCATTGTTCAAAACTAGTATTAAAATGCATCTTGAAAGTTCTCTCAAAAATAAACTGACTCGCAGTTTGATTTTCTGTAATTCCAAAAAATGCAAATGACATCAGATTACGCATTGCACTATGCAGCATAATTTGGTTACGTTTTTCTACGGGCATTTTGGATGTATCATAACAACCGACTTGAGACAAATCGGCCAACATTCGAGTTTGTCGGTTGCTAGCCAAGTTTGATTTGCAGTCCATGAACTCATCCAAAGTTACATTTTTCCAGTTGTCGCCATCAAAACATGTCGAAAGTTCCTTGGAAGTTGGCTGACGACCGCCGCATTTGTGACGTGATTTGATCCATGTGGCTCCGCGTCGAACATGCTGCCACTCGCTGATGTATCGCTTGATTGGATTGCGTAACGTTGTTATGTAGTAGAGCCTGTTGGAATGGATTCAATATAGATAGGATTAGATCAAATTGGAATAGATCAGATCAATTCAGATTTTAATTATGCAATCAAACAAGGTTTGTGCAGTCATGGAAAACCTGGAAAAGTTTTGGAATTTCAAAAAATTTCTCCAGGATTAGAAAAATGTAATGTGTCAGAAGTCATAGAAAAGTCATGAAAAATTGAAATATTGTGCAAAATTGCAATTCATGTGTAAGGAAATGTTCCTAAGATAAATGAATTTGAACGAAACTTGTTGTTCTTGTGAAGGTCATGACATTTTTTTTCTTGTTTTGTTATGAAAATATCAAGGAAAAGTCATGGAATTTCATGTATCATAAGGTGCATGCACGGACCCTATTTAAGAAAATAAAAAATGTACACTCTGTGCACAAAGTATTTCTGCACAAAACCTTTATTCAGCCATATCTCAAAAGTCATTTATCTGACTTTCATCATACATTTGTATATTGACAGCTATATCTAAAGGGAGAATGATCTAAAGAACTAAACCAGAATTTGATACCCTATATTTGATACCTATATTGCAATGGAAGATATATTCATACTGAATAGATAAATCACCTATACAGGGTGTCCCAATAAAAATGCAAGGAACTTTGAACTTTTATTTTGAGAGAACAGAGCACAATAATGGTGAGCAAAGGTTACAATAATATTATCGAGTAGACCCAGGCCCGTAGCCAGGATTTTTTCAAGGGGGTGCGGATTTTCAAAAAGTGGACCTTTTGGAGGAAATGTTTTTGTTTTGGTCGACCCTAAAATAATTTAAGCAGTTTTCCAAGCATTTTGTGTAGTATTTTATTAAAAAACGACCTACATTTGCTTGTTTTGGTGCTTTAAGTGTTCTTTTAATGGTCATTTAGTGAATTTTTGTGGACCTTTTTTGTACATTGTCAAATTTTGGGGGTGCGACGCCCCCACCGCACCCCCCCTGGCTACGGGCTTGAGTAGACCATTGGATTTTACAGGATTTTTGTTTTGTTTAAGGGGCCTGTAAATCCAGGCAGTTTGTTCTAAAGCAGAATTTAGTTTTTCTGCATTTTCTGAAACTTCAGCATGTTACCTTTTATTACAGACAATAAAATACTACAAAACAAAACTTTAAAACTTATTTATAGGTAAAATTAAAAGATTATTTTTTACATTTTACAGTAAAAAAAACACATGGTTGATCGCGGGAAAATACGGGCATAGATACGTGTCCTATATTTTGCGTTTAGGTTGCATGTTTTGATGTGCGTGCCTTTTTGAGCGGCAACAAGTACTGCGTGCTCGGGTGAACGCGTTGCGTTATGTTCATGCATGAGCACATTTGTTAAAATCCCGCAATAAACTTGTCAATGTTGTAAACAAAGACCAAATAATTGAACATTGGTATTTCAGATTTCTTTCAATATTTACAAAATAAGGAGCTTAAAATTGGATCTGAAAGTTTAGCACAATACTTACCAATAATATCAATTACATAATAAGTTTTATTGTCCGATGCCCAAAGTTTAGACCTCAAAATTCATGGGTTTTAAGTCAAAAAGTGCGATTTCTTCATTAAACATGGAATTTCTCGTTTTCAGTTTTGATGAAAAAACATCTTTTTTTTCGGGAAACGTAACTAAAAACACTAAAAAGCACAAGGAAATCTTTTTCAACCATTATGTACAGTATATCAAAATCTAGGATCGCGTTTCTCATTTTTAAATTAAAGGTCCTAAAATCAAAGATATTCATTAGTTTCTATCAAAATTGGTACAGATAAATGTTGTAAATGGCACATTATATTTCGAAAAATTTGGCTTTATTTGAAAAAATAAAAAATGTGATCCTAGATAAATTTGTGCAGTTTCCAAAAAACAATATGTGATAAAATGGCAGTAACAATTTTTTCAGTTACTTTTCCCGAAAAATGTTTGAGCAAAATCACTGTTTTTGCTATTTTTTTCCAAATATGGTCATTTTTGAACCAAATCAATAGTATAAGCAGATTCCTTGTCAAATTTCCTTTCTAGAAATGTATACTCTTCTTTACTGTAACTTAATATTTTTAGACTTAAAAGCCAAAACCGAAAGTCAAAATATAAGCCTTAACAGGCCCCTTAATTTGGATCTCTGAATCAAATGTTATTGCACATTTTATAAAGACCCGAAAAATCTTGATGGTCTGATTTGTGAATCTGTAAAGATTCACGTCTGGTGACGTCATTGGGCACACGTTGAATGGAAATTGCTAAAAGAAGTAACAGATTAGAGGAATATGAGAGTACCAGGAAGATCCGTACTTTAATTGAAAATTTTGACCAATTTAGGTTAAAAATGAACTTAAAATATCACTAAATGTTAGGTACGGTTCAGGTAAGATTGGTTTGGATTGATTGTGCTGTAATTGGTTGCAGAATTCTCTTCATTTCAAGTTTGTATTACTTTAGCTTGAAGTCTAAACTTACAAATCTGACCAAAGTAGATTTAAAGGGCTTACTTAAATTCTTCATATCTTTGGACTGAAGTGGTAAAATGAAATGAGACAAAAAGCATGTTGTAGAGTAATTACTCCACTTTTAAAACACATATATTACTATGATTTAATCTTTCGGCAACTATTTTTTAATATTTTTTATTTGCTTGTTGCATTAATATTGGGACAAGCTGTATTTGATGACTCTAGGTCGTTGGATTTAAAAAGTGAGGTTTTTGCAAATTAAGCTTGCAGAAATAATTTGTGCAGGCAGTGTATATAACATCATGTTAAGGAACAAAATTGTTAGTCTTTTTAAAATTCTGAACATTTTGTAACATCAAAATCAAAAAAATATAATATTTCGTTTTATATACACAGTAATGATTCATTTTAATCATATATTGGTATTTTTAGGAATAAGTCTACATTTGATGATTTTAAGTGGGTTTAATGAAGGTTTGTGTAATGGATTGTTTCTCCTCATTAGCCAGATTAAATGTAAACAAAGATTAAATCAAAGTTTTTGAAAAATAGAACGAATTTAATAGTTTTGTATTAGACCATAACCCCACCTACAGGTTCAAACAAACCAAATGCATGTCAAATAATTAAAAGTGTGGTCAATAGTCAGACACACTACATTGTATTTTGTTATCCTAAGTTGAGTTGAGTTGAGCTAATGACTAACCAGATGCAGGGGCGGATCCAGGGGCGCAACTTTGACTCAAAGTCAGGTGTTTGTCTGAAAAATAAGGTGTTGAAGGATGCAGAACTGTTGAATATACCTAAAAATCATGCATTTGCTGCCATTATTGACACAATTATTAATTTTCAAGGAATAAAATCATTAAAAAGTGACAGTTTCTTGATGCGCTACCAAAATAAGAAGGGCGTGCATCAGCTGCGCCCCCCTCTAAATCCGCCACTGAGATGAACTTTTGTTGTTGAGAATGAATTAGGTTAATATTCATAACTTTCAGTAATGTTTAAAAGTAAAACCTCTTCAACAATATCTGATATAAGAAAAGTTTTGCTTCAAAATATTTTCCCTTTACCATTAACTATACGTTAAACCAATTTTGTCTAACTTAAAGCAATACTATAAAGTGTTAAAACTGAAGCGCCCCCTGTCACCCATGACTTTTGATTTTTTGGGCTTATTGGGTTTGTTTTTGGTAGATATGAATACCCTCCACACAATTTGGCACAAAGATGCTTACTTTTTCTGTTATGGCCATTTGTTGAATTAAATTTGCCATTTGGTGAATTAAATTCTGGATCCCAAAATTAATTCCACATGTATTAGTATAAGAAAGCATGCATGTGCTTTTTATCCATTTTTGGTGACAAAACAATTTTTTTTCACAAAATACACTTGAAAACGCTTTTAGATAGTCACATTCCTCTGCTTTATGCTGTTTTTACTATTAAACATTTTTTTTTAAAATCTTGTAGTATTGCTTTAAACGATATTTTGGATAATAAAGAACTAATTTCTGCATCCCCAACAACTCCAAATCATGATTTTCCACTTTACCTTTCCAAAACTTATTTCAAAGGTCCTCACCTCGGTATATTTTCCTTAGCGTCATTTCTTGGTTCTGTCACCCCATAAAATCTTGGCACACAGGCTGTAAGTTCCGTCCAATCAGCATGAACGCCGCAGTACTTCCAACTCGTCGAATATCTACTGAATAACCAATATCGCTTCAAACGGTTCATCCTTCTATGATGCGTAGAATTTCCACGATACCTACAGTTACATTTGGGGCGCTTTTCACTTCGATTACACTTACAATGCCCAAGATCTAATACTAGATGTCTTCCAAATGTTGTGCTTCCAGTCTTTTGAATTTCTAGAAACACCATCACGTCGCTACCATTCACAGGATTGAAATGATAGTCTCTGTCTAAGTCTTCTACTCCAAATGTCTTATTACAGTCCAACTTTAAAGGTCTCCATGGGAGACTAGATTGCACCAGTGATACATTATAAGACAGAAGTTTTGCTTGATTCTCAAATATATATGAATTATCATTACAACTCAGTAACAAAGTGACAAGGAATGCAGTTAGGCACAAGATGCTGATTCTTTTGAATAAGCTTACTGATGCTATAGTGATCATTATTGCAGGAGGCAAAAAGTCTTTGTATCCAGATTGATCATTCAGTGTTGGGCAATGTCATCCTTTCCAGTTGATTGAGAAGAAAAATCTCCTTTTGTTACATCAATTTTGCCTGGTTACAACAATAGCTAAAGAACATGTATATTATCCACTGCAGACTGACCTTGTATTTTCCATTTCTACAGTGTTCTGAAAATTGCACTTTATTCATATAATTATAGCTATGAGAGATGTTTGAATGATTTCAGTAATAGCATTAAGTTGTGCGTATAAAATCTTCAAGGAAAAGTTGGCTCTCACATGGTTCAAGCATTGACTCTATATCGTCTTCCCAGGTATCACAGCTCTCTGAAGATCACATCTGCATCCATACATCAGATTCCATCACCAATGTCATACCAACCAGCAATGCATTCTGGGAATTAAAACATACAAAAATGATAATTATGATCTGTTGTGTTGGAATCCCAATCTATAAATTTCACCTGTTTGAAAGGAGCATGGTCCGATTGGTTCAATATTTTTTCGAACTTATTGAGATTTTGATACCAAAATATTGCTCATATTTTTTCTCATACAGGGAAATTTCATGGCCGAGTTATGTTCTGTTTTCGAGATATACATGAAAATGCAATGTGTCTAATAATGGTAACGTATAGGCAGCTAAGAAATACTTAATTGCCCATAAAATCAGAATGATTTGACTGATTCAGCTGAAATTTGAAACTTATATACCTCTTTTGTGGCCATCTTTCATATGATATTGAAAACTAAATTTTGAAAAATCAGACCATGCATGTACCAAGCTCCTTTTAATGATGTCGAGTTATAATTATTAAAAGTAAATATACCCTTCTCTCATATTCAAACCACATATATAATTATTTAAACAATGTTAACTTTTAATTATTCTAAGTAAATATACCTTTTCTCTCATATATCCAACCCCATGTATAATTGTTATTTAACACATATTGATTCAAAACATGAATGCAATCAGATACAGCAAAGTACCTCTTGGGTGGTTATCAAACTTGGTTGATTTTATCATCCTCAAAGAATTCAAACTTTAAGTGTAAAATTGATACCGCAACAGTTTGATAAGGAGCCATACTTAATGAATCATTTGATTTGAGCAGGGCTAGACATAATGTGCTATCTTTTCATTACTAGCCAGTCGGGCAGGTAACTTTAAACTTACCAGGCCAACTAGAAATTTACCTGCTTGAAATTAAGCTATTTTAAAAACTGAACATCACTTAAAAAGGTGCAATTCATGATTTTGATGTGGCCTCTTTTCTAGCTAAATAAAAAGAAGAATACAACATAAATATATACTGAAAATTTCACTTGATTCCGACCGTTCGTTTCCAAGTTACAAGCTTTTCAGCATTTTGAAAATCCCCATAGACTACTGTGTTGTAATTTCTGTCGGGGCCCCGACAATATAATTAGAAAATTACACATTTTCTCAAAAATGCAAGCACATATGAAAGAATGGTTTGGGTATTGTAACTTATACCACTTGTTGAGGATTCTTATAAGCTAAAAAAATTAAATTTGATAGAGGTGACCTTGAGAGTGAAAAGTGGATCATGAATTGCTCCTTTAAGGCTTAAAAAATTGAAATTTGTAACAAATGGTGCAAATTTGTGCCTTTATGCATAAAATAACAGAAAATTTGTGGGGGTTTTTTTTGCAAAAAGTTGCTATTCTTGTGTAAATTTAACTCATTTTTTTACATTGATCGGTTTCCTTTTCTGGAAAATTTGCATTCTTGTTGGTAACTTTTCAAATTTCCTTAGTGGTTTGTTTACTTAAAATAGATTCAACATATACAAAACAAAATTCCCACCATATCGGGCAGGTAAACTTTCAATTTTACCAGCCCGACACCAAACTTACCCACCACTGGCTGTCAGGCGGCTAATGTCCAGCCTATGAGTAGAAGTTAAAGATACCAGTATAGTGATCCATGAAACAACAGTTACCAGTTTTTAACCGAGTCACTTGCAAAGCTAGTCTAGCAGATTGTACTTTTATTGAAGATAAAGCAAAATGACTCCAATCACCTTTGATGGCCTTTATGAAGTGTTTTATTTTCCACAACCAGCTGCAATCTTGTGGAAAATTGCAAGTTTCAACTTTTCCTGACCCACAACATGAATGTAATTTTCTATTTTTGTTACAGATAAAGATCTGCTTGATTTTAAAAGTTCAAATTCCAGCAGAGAATGTACTATTAGGGTCAAAGAAATCCACGTTTTTATTCAATTTAGCTAAACATAAGATTTGCGGGTTATATATCTGTTTTGTGTGTACTTAGTACAATTCTACCTATTAGATAATTGATAAGTTCAACTGTTTGTTAAGCATTGTTTCATTATGAGCAAATATAACTCCAGGGGCCTTTTGTTATTGTTTATTATCACCGTGGCAACTGCATATAACAATAGATACTGAAAGTACTGAAAAAATAAAACTGTAAACTAAAATTTTGAGGGGTTTAATTTTGTGATATTGCCATAGATTTAGCGCAGAGATCCCCAGAGGGGCCACTGAGCTATATTGATGTACACTTGCGTGAACAGAAAAACAGGTAAAAAGGGGTCATTATTCACTGACCAACACGGAAAGCACTGCACGTATTAAGGGTCTTAAAACACAGATTTTCTTTCAACAAAAAGGGATGTTTTTTCAAAACAAAAATATAGAATTTCCATAAAAAGGGATGTTTTTCAAAACCTCCAAAACAAATCCAATTTCAGGGGGTAAAATTTTGAGTAAAAATGCACGTTAATTCTTGTTTAGGGGTATTTCTTCAAGGCAAGATGAAACTTGTTTAGGGGTATTTTGTAAACCTATGTTCACGCATGTGTACATCAACATACCTGAGTGGCCCCCCTGGGCAGAGATCACACCTCCTAGATACCGGCCCATGTTTACAATGAAGTTGTCAACCATGGAGCTTGGGGTATTCTGCACACTTGATTTGTTTGAGTGTAATGACGAATCACGCAAATAATACTTTTTGGGATTGAGATTTGTTTGAGTGTAATGACGAATCACGCAAATAATACTTTTTGGGATTGAGATTTGTTTGAGTGTAATGACGAATCACGCAAATAATACTTTTTGGGATTGAGATGCCACCTTGCACGCAAAATGTGTGTGCGTGTTTTCTTTATTTGCGCATTATGTAAAGATGTAATGATCATCATCTGCAAAAACTTGAATCCCCCAAATTTAGTCGTAATGCCAGAATATAAATGGCAGCTGGGCCATGATCTCTGCTCTAAATATATGGATATAACATTTATTTATAACATTCGGCGGAAGCCAGGCTAATCCCAATAGTGCATATGCATTAAATTCAAGGGTTGCCTCCATGATGTGAAAGACAGAATAATAGAAAGACATTTTCGATTTTAGATGCAGGAGGAAACCGAAGTGCTCAGAGAAAATCTGCGAGGACGAGCATGGATCGACAACCAAATACGTACAACCTAGGTCCGACCGGGAATCGAATCCTGGGCCGCAGTGGTGAAAGACGAGGGAAGAAACGCTGTGCCAACCCGTCCCCCAACATAGCTTATGAAAATGCTTTCTCCAATTTCTATCATTATAAAAATGTCATAAAAGCCATGTGAAGATCATGCCTGTAGGTGGCAATGCAATACTGAACTTCCAGGTTAACAGTAGTGGATATAATTAGAAATTTACTAACAAAACTTACCGACTTTGCAAGATTGCAACGATATGGTTCCAAGATAGGCTAACGCTGACACCGTTTAACACTGAATGGTATTGATGGGTGAATGTCTGTGTTTATTCTAACTGTGTGATAAAAATATAATAATAGAGGATGTTAAAACCATCCTGTTCCTGTGTGGGTTCGTTGCAATATTGGCAGCTAGCCTCGATTTAGACCTGGGGTGGGGTGGTAAAAATTACATACGATATGATCTAACTAAAAGTAAATACACATGCAATATGATCTAAAAGTATATGCATAAAATATGATCAAAAATATACACATACATTATGATCTAAGGGAAATATAGTGCAAATATTGGTCCTGAGATATTGGGAGTTCACCTTTCCTGCTAGTATGAAGCAACATGATCCAGGAAATTCTAAAAAAAAAATCACCTTGTTTAGGCTTTCGCCAAGGAAACCCAACTTGATACTAATACCAAGTAAGCTTATCTTCAACAGGGCTCCAACAGGTTTTTTAAATTCAGTTTTAAATGCAGGAGGAAGACCAGAGTACCCGGAGAAAAACCTGCGGAAGCGAGTATGGACTGAAAACCAAATGCACATAAAGCGCCGAGCACGGGACTCGAACGCAGGACCCCAATGGTGATAGGCGAGGAAACTTCCGCTGCGCCAAACCTCTTCCTCTACCTTTGAATGGGAAAATATCTTATTTCAGCACTTAATTGTCAAAACACTGGCTTCAGTTTCCAACTTCAAGTTCGAAAAATGGATCTACAAAAAAGTTTTGGACCACAAATTGAGCCCATTCTTGCACCAGTACCCGTTGCCCTGACCTTGGCAACATCCTACGTTTGGTACCGAGTTGTCAACGTGTATATTTATCACACAAGAGGAAACCAACTCATTTTAGTGGTCACATTATTATCATTTATATATCGTAGTAAAGGAAGTTGGTAGTTTATATTACATGTAAGAGAATCTCATAAAATTGTTCAGCTAGTGCATGATGTTATGACCAACTTTACTTTAATTGATATTAATCTCCCTATAGATGTTGAATTAAAATCATGAAAAAGTACAAAACCCCTGGGGGTAGTCAAATATGAAATGGATATGGGCCCGCGCCCCGGCAGGCTGGGCATTAAGTGAGAGCAAAGGCTCAAAAAATGAGGGTTCATTGGGTGAGAGCCTGATTTCTGGCATTCAGTGAGAGAAAAATACAAAACTATGAGGGCTTATCATGTAAAAAAATGAAGGGTCATTGGGTGAGATCCTGTTTTTTGGCATTCGGTGAGTGAAAATTGGCATTCGGTGAGAGAAAAATATCAAAAAATATGGGTCTTTGTGTGAGTGCACATGCAATTGTAAAAAATGAGGGGTATTTGGGTAACAGTGACGCTGAAAAGGGGGGCCATTTGACCCTTACATACGTGTTGCCTCCAGAATGGGACTCTTCCCCCCCCCCCCTTCCCGGGACAAAAACACATAAGACAGGGAGCAAATCACTGTCCGACAAGCAACTCAGTGGTGGCTTGCTGTGGGGGTCACAAGTTTGAGATTGAGGCAGGAGATTGACAGTTTCCCATCCCTTTTCAAGGAGATAGGTTAGAATGGTAAAAGTGGCAACAATACACCATTCCAAAATCTGTCAGAAGATCATAGGCTCGTGATTTCTGACAGCAGTGAACGCACTTGAATCCAAAAGTCTAGTCTATATGAATATAAATATATATCATCTGTGCCATATTAAAAAACTGAGATATCACTTTTAAGATACGGTATTGCATGTATTGCATACATGATGTGAGTCTCCCACTGGAGTCTCCTCAAACAATCATAAAGGGTGCTGTTTTTGCACTGACGAGCACCCATATTCACCCATCCCTTTTGCATAGGATGTCAAAAATGATCACATCTTAGTACTCCAACATCTGCCACCCAATCCAGATGTGAAAGGTTGAAGGCTAAATCCTGTGACTGTAATCTTGTAATGTTTAACTGAAAATAGGCATGAGAGGAAAGAAATATTGTTCTCCGATTGTAGAAGGTGACCGTCCATCCCAAACCAGCCGTAAATGCAGCCTCATGTCTTCACTTTTTTAATATTTGCAAAGAGCCCTGGCAAAGACCATGCTATAAGGATTAAAATGACACCTTAATGAACATCACATGATTTCAAGAAGCGAAGTTATGGTCCATCAAAGGTTGTCAAGGAATCAAATATATAACTGAGGTCAACACGTTCAAAGATCAGTAAGTCCTATATTTTCTGTTGATTGTCCTCAAAATAAGCAGATATATTTCATATTTCCGATCATTTTTTGAACCAAGTACAAGGATTGTGGATCTGTCAAAAAATTAGTTTCGGCAAATGACGATCTTGACACATATTTTCACCTGTAATGCAAGATTTACACTCCTTTGGATTGGATGGCTACATTTTTTCAAATAGTTTATTGTGGGTGGTTGTGTGGAGCCAAACCACACAATTATCATACAAGATTTGCAATCACACTCATTTTTTTAGCAAAGTGCACATTAATCTCATTGCTCCCTCATTGTTGAGTAAGCCTAGGAGTAGAATTATGGTGCCGGTACTTTTGTAATTGGAGGTCTGTGCCCATATTCATGAAACCCTGCTAACTCTAGTTGGCAACTAGCCATTGTCCACTTGTCATATTTTGACAGGTAGACAAAAGGTAATTGCCAACTAGGAGTTACGGGTTTCATGAATACAGGCCCAGTTTATATTTGCCTCACTGTCATGCAGTTTGCATTCTATGTGGCTTAAAAACACAAATATACCCTTCTGATTTTTTAAACAATTTGGTAAAAAATAAACAAATGAAAGGCCTGAAAATAGGTCTTCAAGTTCAAAATAAACCAATACATAAGAAAATTGAACAATGCTTACCTGCAATGCAAAAGGCTATGCATGAGATTCCTTCCCAATCACTGTGGTCTACAGTGTATATTTTCCAACGTGAAGGAATTACACTAAGGATTAGCGCATTCAAACTTGTCACATTTAAATACAAAACTTTGACAATTGCCTTCACAAATATAAAAGTACATATTTTTAAAGTCACAAACACTTTTGTGATGTAAATTCTACGTTCATGTTAAATGAACTCATACATGTTGCATACATTCAACTTGCTCATACAAATCACTAAAACAGCAATGATTTCGCTTAAAAATAAACTTTTAAACTGTCACAACTCTACATGTATTATCTAAAGCTGGCTTAGCACTGACTTTTAGTAACACAGAGTGTGCGGGTAATTGGCATTTCCTGTTCACCTACACACTTCTGTGGATGTGTTAGTGAAGAGGCCAATCTTGAAAAGTTTTTTGGAAATTACTTGTTAATCTGACAGGTAATTAATTACAAGGAAATGGATTGCTTTGAATTATATAATTGATTTCCTGACTACTGTAGAAATCCCTGTTTGATAACTCTAAACTGTTCCTCTTTTGGTTGTATCAAGTTCAATCCAAGCCGAGTAATTGTTGATAATTGATTTTTTGATAATGGTGGCAGCTAATTTGCATATTTCACTTAATTATATGCCGCATGGTGAATTCAAAAATATGCTAAGCATGTACCCTGGCCCTGAAAACATTGGATTATATTTAATGTAACATGATTGGATGCTTAGATGTAGGGTTATAGCAGAAAATTGATTTTTTTCCTATAATAATGGCATATTACGTCATATTTTAAGCATTTCCACTAATCTTACTTTGATATACTTTTAGTATGGTGTTCAGAGGACTTCACAAAATTACATTCCAGTGAAAACATTTCTGTTGCAATCTGTGTCGGCTTGATTGACTGGACTAAATGTTACTTGGTACTGTTACATATGCATCAAATACACTTCTCAAAAAAAAGTTTGGAAACTTTTTTCAGCAGCCCATATCTCATAAAATAAAATCTAATTTGATGCATTATTTGAAAAGCTAGCAACCTTCTCTTTAAAATGACACCAAATTTGTAACGAGAGCTTGCTTTATGGCAGAGTAATTCCTCTTTCTTACCAGGGGGGTCACAAACAGTGCGTGACAAAAATAAGCAGTATCTGTGTCAATCCTATTGATTATGCTTTAGGTGAAATTAAGAAAACTAAGTTCATTTAACTCCAGCTATTTTAACATTTTAGATGTTAAACCTGCACATTTATGCTTTAAACAGTGCAACAAATTTGTTTCAAATAGCAAATGTTAACTTACCCAGAGCATCCTGACTTTTCTCAACCTCCCCACATGGGTGCTGCGATGGCTTAATGATGACTAGACTTCAGATCATGTGATGGAGCTGTTCAGTAGCAACCTGTTGATAGCCGACATTTGATGGGTTGCCTCTACAATGTCTGATTACCAGGAAGGGCATCCTCTTATATATCAGGTTTAAAATTAACATTCACTGACTTGACCATGCTTGATTTTGATAAAATTTAACACTTTAGTGCGTAAAGGGGGTCTACTTGGACAAAGGATTTTGATTTTTGCGTCAAGCATGAAAATGCAACAAAACCCAATAAAGTAATTTAATGTAATTGTCAACAGAGGTTGTGCATATGTTTTTGCAGTAAACAAAAATTCATTTTTGAGATAATTTGCGGTAATTGGTAAAAGGATGGCGCAGTTAAAATTTGATATGTTCCTAAAATTGTAGTTGTACAACTTTTTTTAATATTTTGTTTCAGCAATGCATTTTTAAATATATTCTGCTTTTATGCACACATTTCACTGAAAAACTCCTTTGGGAAAGCATGTTTCCTGAAAGATGGACATTTAACAGCAATTACTTTCTGGCCAACATTTTGAAACAGAGTAATGGATTTTCAAAATTTCTGATTTGTAAATGTGAATTGCGTTGAGTTGGTATATCCCTTACTAAAATTTTAAAAGACAAATTATATTGGGAACATTGTTTTTAAAGAGATCAAAGTCCTGGGTCAAATGGACCACTCCTCCATTGTGCACTATACTTTGATTATCACTAAATAGGCTGGAATTATAGGCTTTTCTGCATGTAAACATCCCACTTGCACGCACGAGGTAGATGCTGATATGCGAGTCACATGTACCATGCATGCTGCGTCTCATGCAGTTATACGTGTTCAGCTACGCTCAGGCTTCACAATGTGAAAAGGCCCGCCTACAGTGTGTGCCAATAAAAACGCAAGATTTTATTTACAATTTTGTTTCAAAAAGAATTAGGCTACATATAATAAAAAGAATTATCGAATTTTATTGTACATAATCTGATCTTTAAATCATTTTATTTTGTGAAATTTTAACCTTTGGTTCGTAAGTTATGACAAAATTCTATGAAGCCCTTAATAATTGAGCTGGTCCGATTTCACTTAGTTGCATGTGTTTAGTGTGTGTTTTACCAGAAGCCAATTGAAAGTAAATTAAGCAAAAAGAAGTCAGAAAATCTTTTAAAATTGCAAGAAATAACGCATGGCTATATAAATCATATTTGTAATCTTGAAAACATATGTCATGCCATAACTTAATTTCATGGCATACCAAGCTTGTTGGGATCACCTATACTCTATAACCTTGAAGTATACAGTTAGCAGCCAATTATCACACATAAAACAATATGACCAGGAAAATAAATTAGTCCATATTTTTTCGAATTATATCACCTGTACCCAATCTTGTTAAATAGTCAAATAAACTTATGTTAAAGGTTTGCCCATGTGGTAGCAACAAAATTAGTCAAAAATAATACCAACATCATGAAAGATTCCTTGACTTGGTCTTAATCAATCCTCATCAATCATTGCTGGTCTCTTACACAACAGAAACACACACTTTTGTAGAATACAAGGGTTATGTTATAGATCTCGTAACAGAGCCTGATTGCTTACTGCATGCTTCAAAGTTTATATAGTAGCGGGTCTTATATACCCACAACTAAATTTTAACCATGTTTTCAAAAGCAGTCAACAATTATTTACAAATTTGGACTGCCAGTAATTGGTATAAAACAAGTAAGGTCAGATGAACACATAAGAATAAATACTAAAAATAAGACCTGTTTTGTTATAAACATTTACAATTTAATATGTTATGACTCTGTAACTTCACATCATAAATAGAATTAGGGGTAAAAACACGAGGGACCGTTCACAAACACTTCAAGTTCAATTGATGCAGAATGGTACTGATTTTCTTTTATATGATTCATGTTCATGACATTGTTTTTGTCTTTTATTGGCCTACATGATTCACTTTTAAGTTTTTGTGTTTTTTTTGTGTTTTTTTGCAAATGAAAAAGCTCCATTCTGCATCAAGTTGGCCTTTTAGTATTTATGACCGATCCGTAAGTGGTGGGTATTTATGACCAATTCTTCAGCATTGTTGCATAAGTAAAAGCACAGTAACAATAATAATTACTTGGAAAACCATCAGTGACTGGTCCATTTTGAGATAATCCAAACCAACACAAAGTGAAGATGTTACGCTTTTTAAATGGATGATGTTTATACATCTACATAAATCTAAATGAATTTAAGCCCTGTGCAATGTTTTTTGTGTATTGGTAAAATAAGCATCAAATATTTCAAAACAAACGCCTCAATTCATAACCAATCTTCTTTAAGAAAATGTCATTATGCCTCGAAAGTATTTTGAAACAATTTGCATCTTGTAGACATCAAAAGTGAAATGCTCAAGTTTAAAGCAAGTATATGTGACCCATCATATTGAAAGGTACCCTAACCCTAACGCCACCGAACCTCACAAAATCCCATTCCACGAAATCAAGAAAATCGCCTAAGTCCAAATACGTCATAGACCGGAGTTTGCTATGATCACGGAATCGCTGCCATGGCAGCGCCTGCTCATTGGCTTGACATAGTGATAATCGGTTTGGGAAGCGAGAGGTACCGGGTTCGAATCCAGGTGAAAACCCGTGATTTTTGACTTTAAAATTTCCGAGGAGATAGTTTTTAAACGAAGAGGTGCTTAAAAGTGTTAGGGTTAAGGGTCCCAAAATGAAAAGTTTAAAATTTCTGTACTGGTAAAACTTGAATGAAGAAAGGATTTTTATCTCGGTTTTTAAAACATTTGTCTTATGTTTTGCATGTTTGAACCTGATGAAATTAGAAATTCAACCTTGGACGTGATTTTTGACTGTGCTCAGCTTCAATGGCCCGTATCTCGTAATTTACTATGCTTATTCGATATGACGGGTCACATATAGCTTTGAACCCTGACACCCCATAACTCAATTTTTTTTGGCACCAAAAGTAGTCGTGGGTTGAAAGTCCTAATCTTTTTAAAGAATATAATATCACATGTAGGTGTCATCAACTTGTGCAGGTTCAACAAACAAATGGATCTGCTTGAGTAAAGATTCAGTAGTTACTGACTTTTACTTTAGCAACAGAGTGCATGAAGAATTGGTAATGCTGATGTTAGAATACTATATTACATGGCAGAAAGTCTTCAGAATACATTGTTCCGTTTCATCAATATCATTGTGCTTGTCATCATATACCAACTCTCATCAGGGCAATGTACAATTCATACAATTGCTCTCAGGCTATTACATTCAATACACTTACTCCTAGTACTTAAATATGAAGTTTTTAACCTTACACATTAAAATAATTTGATATTAAAACCAAGTTGATACTCATACCCTGGTCACATAAGCTTGCGACGAGGTTACGATGTGTTTACGGCATCATACCAGGTATATTTCAACAGACACTGATCGGACACCGGTAGAGCAGTAAAGATGCCGGAGCATGCCGCAAGAATTTAATTCTGAGTTAAAACCTTGCGGCGTGTATACAATGTCTTCAGTTAAGGTCCGTTCATAGTACGCCACACTGCAGTGCAGTGCGTTGTTTTACTGCAGTGCGTTGTTTTACTGCACTGCACAGTTTACTGCAAGAAACTGCAGTGCGGCGTCGCAATAAAGTTAAATATGTTTTGACTTGAAATGCGTCAACGTGCGGCAAATAATGATCGATATATCGGTAAAATTTGCCGCACTGCATAAAGTTGCGGCGTACTATGAACAGACCTTTATGGTCTAATAACCACTGAAGTCCGACCGGTGACTGACCTGGCATTGCAAGAGCTCGCAAGCATTCACCAGTGTCATACCGGCGTTGCAGTGTTGCAGCTTTGCAACCGGTGGTTATGTGACCAGGGTGTCAAGCTATATCTGAATTAAAACACTCAAAAACTATGTTTCCAACAGCCTTGACTGCTCAATCTCAGTTAAATTATTCAAGTATTAATTCAGCTTGAAGGTTTATCTAAATAGATGGCTGCAGAAAAATTCTTTTTTACCTAACCAATTCAGGGATTCATTCCATTTATACCTCTAATACATACATTGCATAGTACAGACATTTTATACATATTTTTTCCATCCCTAAAAAATTTACAGCTCTTAAATCCATCTCACTGATTTAGTATCTTTACACAACACAAGAGCCATATTAAATTGGCTCTTAATGCATTATAACATTATTACAGGGAAATCTACTGTGTTTGAGCAGGAATGGTGCTAAATTCAATTTCAATATTTACTCCAAAACTCTGTTAAGTCATATGTCTAAGAAATCGTCAAGTTTCCGTCCGATTTGCTAGACTCCGCAACAAATTAAATGCTAACAACTGAAACATAAAACAACATTGAACAATCTGTGGAAACTTCTACAAAAATGAAGCTGCTCTTATTTCTTGGCAAATTTGAAAGTTATAAAGGTTACCCGCATCAATCAAAATTAAACTTGAGTTGTAATAGCCTAAGTTTACCAACAAAACAAATGAACAGCTTATATGCCTATCTGCAAACTCACTATGTATTAACCACCTGACTGCTGACTAAACCTGTATACCCATAAACTCTATTCAAAACTTAGGAGGTACATACACTGAAAATGATATTTTGACAAATCAGACATGTTCCTTTAATATCATGAACGTGCTTTGCAATCAGTGCAATGGTTAGTCCATCCAGATGGACCTTGCAAGTGAATGTGAAGCCTACGGCGCTCGCTTGAGATGTCCATCTAGATAGACTAACTACCCTTGGTCAAAATAACAACAACATCAGGAAGTAATTGACCATCAGCTTTGATATCAATTTCAAGCTTCCTAAAAATATGATGAAAGATCTTCTATTAGCCCTGATTTACGTAACAACCACAAAACAGGCCTATATCATTTTACCCAACTAACAACATTTTGAAATAAAGCGGATATATTGGCATAGAATATTAAGTAACAAATGTTTTTACAAGAATATTGAATACGGTAGGTGTACAATTTACAAAGTCTGAAATTGCCCTCAACTTTAACTAATTTTGCTAAATAAGCAAGGAATACAGCGCGAGTCAAAATGAAGTTGACCAAGGTTCAAAACTGTATAACAAAGGAACTACTGATATCTAAAACAATTGTTAAGCACCTTAGAAATGTGCAGACTCTTCTGCTTGTTTTAAAAAAAGAATAAGGAAATCGGTAATTTCTAAGAAAAGTTATGCCAGTTTTAGTAAAACAACTGATTTTACAAGCTGTCCACAGAATTGATGAGTGAACAAAATGCAAAGTAATTGTTTTAAATATCAGTATATTTATGAATGTTGTCAATCATCCAGGTAGAGTAAATATTGAGATAATTTTGCAATCAGTTCACTGGACTTACTTTGTTTTTTAAATATCAGTAGTTCTTTTGTTATACAGTTTTGAATCTCGGTCAACTTCGTTTTGACTCACGCTGTATTATAAATATTCAATAAGGGAGAATGAGAGAATGTAAATATTGAACAAAGCCACTACAAGGTACATGAATATTCAATCCACATGCATGAATATTAAATATTGTGTATACTCATTAAGCATTTCCATGATGAATTTTGACACAATTTCTCTTCAGCATGTGAAGAAAAATTAAGGTGTTAATATTACACAATATCTTGTGCAAAGACAAGACAAATTTGGGTGTACTGTTTTCAGTTGCTTGCCAGTTGAATATTTCTTGTCTAAGTATCCCCCATGAAAAGTCTGGATACACCATTTGATATCTGTACTGTTTCTAGACAACTGATGTAGACAAGAGCTTCAAATTATCTTCCAAAATATGTTTTTATAGCAATGCCAAATGAGTACCTTTTTAACACTAAATACTGCAATAGTCCAGCCTTGGGAGTCATGTGGCATCAATCTGCATGACTGTACCCTCTATTTCCAATTATTGTGCAGACCTCACTGAGTGAGTATTGGGTATTAACACACAGGCATATTTGAAAGTCCAGAATTGACACGAAACAGGGTTTTAAACAATCAGGGGTAGATTTCCTTACTCTTTATGAGACTGACTATGATTAGATGTACAGGTCTGACTCCTCTGTAGTCTGTACATGAGACTGATGGCTTTGCATCCTCTCCGAAAGACGACAATCTCTCATGAAATATTTACCCAACTCTAAATGTAAGGATAGTGAAGATGATGGAATATCTGACCCAATGCTCCCACAAAGTTACATGTAGACAAACATCCTAGCAAAGATTCCAAGATTCCATTCGACAAGGCAGCGGGAAACAAACCTGGACCCACTGCATGCCAGTCAAGATAGCTAACCACTATACTATGGCAGCCCTTTCCCCCCATTACACATAAATTATTTTGTTCAATGTGCAGTATTCTCTTTCATGAGAAAAGCACAATGCACAAAAATTGTCACATATTTACATACATAGATTCTGCCGTCACTCCCAAGGATCGACTACTGTAGTACACTCAGTTGCATCATTATTACCAAAAGCACGTTGTGGCATACAAAATGATGCATATTCATTAATGATGTCATATACAAGTAACAATATACAATGTTGGAATAGTGACAATAATTTGATACAATAGTAAGTATACTGACATATCTTTTTGGCTAAGTAGTTGTTTCTACATTACAAATTACAAAACATCACATAATGAAAATGCGCAGTAGCTCATTTGAAAAGATGGATGTTACTGCTTAGAAATTTATGCTACAAATATAGGCCTAAAATATGTTTGTTGATGTGATTAGAAAACAAATGGCCTTCTCGGAAAAATGTTTTATTGAGCAGTACATTACTTTTGGTAGTCATTTTTATGCTAAGCAGCCATTTGGTAACATTCGCAGAATGCAGACGACAAATTTCAAAAGTGTAAAACCATTTTGGTTGCATCAAATATCTTTTCAAATTATACTGTTTTCTCTTTTTAAAAAATGCCATCAGGATACAAACATTATTTAGCCCTAAATCAAAGAAACAAACAAAAACATGTTCTTTTATCGCCAAGAATATAATCACATAATAAATGTTGTGCATGGTTTCCATTACAAGAAATGAACTGTTTGCCTTTTGTGATGTTGTTGTTACAAGTGTATTATGAGTACAATCCCCATTCGTAGTCCTTTAAAAAGGTGTGTCATTAATCAATTTTCCATGCACTCCACAATCTTGATGCACTGATGATGGTATCAACACTTGTGATAGCTTTTCTCTAAGGCGTTGTATTTGCAGGGTATATTGTAATGTATATATCGCCCTCTACAACTAGCGGCAAATACAACGCTCAGCCTCGCGCTTCGCTTCTCTCAGCGCTCGTTGAGGGCAAGTGCCTCACAGCGCGAAGGCGCTCGAGCGCTCGTTAGATACCTCAACATCGGTCTGGACGGGGGTGTGCGGCTGGGACCGTGAAACCCGTACCCATCTTTAAGGGTAATTTTAAGAAAAAGTGCACCCATGTCTAGGGATTTTGCTCCAAAAATAGGCTGATTTTTCAAAATTTTCATCTGTTTGGACCATTTTAGCGTATTTTCTTGAAGATGTGACCCATGTTTAGGGATTTTGGTGCTAAGAAATGGGACCCATGTTTAGGGATTTTTTGTGAAAAAGCGACCCATTC
>JXSR01S010624.1:137790-152627 GCA_000969725.1 Ophiothrix spiculata
CACTTGTGATTAAGATTTTATCCCCGAGATCTCAGAGAACATGAAACCCGAGTTAGGTTAGGTATATTATACTTCACAGCAACATGGTATAAAGGTGTGCTGATTTTATATAAAGTGATAGGGCGGACTGGGGTGATTAGGACCTGTGATAACTAATACAGAAAGTTGTTCCCTGCAGTAGCCAATATTTTGGTTGTTACTTGGGCTACACATATAGAGGGCGGTATTTAACTAAAAAGCTCTATTTAGAAGATACTAAATACACCATACACCAACTTTTCCAATTACCACAAGTCCAAAGTATCCCAATCTTACCCTAAACATACACCATTAATGCATCCTAACCAATTAAGACCGAGTCAAGTCACTAAATCGCTAAATAAATAACACTACATTTCAGTACTGAAATGATTATATTATGACTCAGAAACCCGGGGGGGGGGGGACACCCAACATTAGTTTTGGTAGGGGTGTGCGGCATCTGACCCGACATCTGAAACCCTACTCTAGGGAGCGAAAGATTGACTCCAAAAAGGGGGTCTAGATAACTGAAGTGACCCAAAAATGACACTTGTGAGATATTGTTTGGGCTAAATTTGGGCTCTGTGAGCAACAATTTCCTAAATTTTGCTTGAAACGGGGGGTCTTGGGAACTGGATTTCAAAAAATGAGGCTAGGGAACTAAAATATTTTTGAAAAAGGGTCTTGTGAACTAAAGGTTGTGCTTGAAATGGAGGTTTAGGGAGCATCGTACTAGGCATGAAAAGTGGTCTTGAGGGCTGCACATACCCGTATCACCTTTCTAGGTCAGTGCCCCCCCCCCCCGGCTCAGAAATAACTGATCCGTGCACATCATATCCATTTTTTGATCCGTAAAGATAAAATGGGTGAAAATTGTAGAACACATAATGCTAATGAAAATCTGTTAAGTAAATCCTGTAATTTCAAACATGTACCATCCTATGAGCCAAAAATCTTTTGAGGCCATCTCTCCAACACTGAGAACATTCCCATTTGCTATGCCCCAATCAATAATCAATAGTTTTCTATTAATTAAAACATTACTCTACATACAAAAGTGTTGTAAAATGGCATAAAATATGATACACCTCTTGGAAGATACTAGAATCCTACATACAAAACATGATTATTTCATACATACAAAATTACATTATTCCAGTGATTGTTTTAATACCCAGCAAATGAAAATATCAAAGAAAGTTGTTTGAAGAAGTTCACATTCCTTACCAACAAAAGCTGATAAGGCTATCAGTTGGTATTTTGCACATCAAAATATGTGAATGCAAATAGTTTTGCCTACTTTCTCCACACTTTGTATTTTTAACACAGATCCTCAAATGCCAAGATCCAATATTCACGTTTATATATAAATTTATGAAATTAATCCATTTATATCTAAATGTATGCTCTATCTGGCTAAGAGAAAAAAGAGCTTTGTCTGAGGTTTTCGCACACTTTGGGTTTAAAATTTACATTTTACCGCTTTTCTTTTCTTTTTTTTAGGTTTTCAAGAGATTTTGCTTTTTAAAAATGAAGAAAATTTGGCAGCGAAAGTGACCTAAACACAGAATTTATAAAAATATTTCCATGTAGCACATAACCTTTTTGACTAAAAAAAAAATGTAGAGCACTTTAAGTATTGGACCAAAGAAACCTGAAACAAAGTTTTTTTTTTTTGGCATATCATTTAATAGAACATTGGTGCAAATTTCATTTTATTATGAGCCCTTTAAACAATTTTTTGATATTTTAGTTTGCTAAAACATGGTCAAAAACACTAATTAGTTCACTGTTAAAACACAGCATATAATAACATCGTACACAAAATAGTATTAATTATTAATTTCAATTATATTATCATCACATCAATATTTTACAATCTTTCTGAAATTGAAATTACAATTAACCCAACCAATATAAATGGCACTTGAATTCATGTTGATTATCATGGCTCAGAGTTCATTACACTATAAATTATAAAGCCATAAATGCGAGTTGCAGACGTTATGTGGTGCACATCATTGAGCATCTAGCATTTGCGAATTAACACATTCTAAAAACTGAACTTGCCCGGCACAACCACCATATACCAGCCATGTGCTATGCTCTTAGATAAGGAAATTAAATCCATTCCACTACACCGAAGGCCTAAGGCATTAGTTAAATCCAGGGAGGAAACAAATCCTTAAAACATGGATCTGTTTATTACAAAACTTTCCAAACATGGGTGATCTTTTCTGACTGCGCCCCAAATTTTGCGATTTTCATGGTATCGAAAACCCAGATTTTTTTTTAAATAGGTCCATTTTGTAAGGAAAATACTTATAAATAGGTACCCTTAAATATGGGTGGGGTTTTGAGGTAGACTGGCACACCCCTGTCCAACTCAAATCTCAGTACTCCCCTCCTCCAGGGATTAATTCTGAAGACTGGCAGAATAAAGTTGATAAGATCTGTGGGGTATTCTTGGCTACCAATTAAATGAAATCAATTCTACCATGCAGAGAAAAAATATGCCACTATGGCATCTGTCTTACACTTTACTACTGATGCCACATTTGCATCTCAGTGTCCTCTCACGATTTTGGCAGATGCCACTGATTATGACAAGAAATAGCAGATGCCAATGACATCATGCGTGGCACAAATTTCTGAATCTTTGTATATGTAAATTAAAGTAATATATTAAGCTAAAAGTATATGCAACTCTATCATTCAACAATCATTTTTTTTTCATTTGACCTCAGCACATCTTAATCAAATCTTTTATCTCAAACAATGGTTTCTCAGAAAACTTTACTTCGTATTCAATTTCACCTGATAAGATGTCAAAATATCAGCGTTTCAAAATATACCTGTAATCAGCGATGATGATTTGACATCTTACAAGGGTTCAATATTAGATAGCGTGTTCTGTAATTCAACCGTAATTCACACAACTTTGGACTATCTAAAAACAGATCTAGTGGGAAATAATCCAATTAAAATGCAAATTACGATGGTAATCAAAGTAATCATACAGACAGCAGAAAACTGCTGAGGTGGTTTCTTGATGGACAAATCTCTAGTACTTTCATATCATTGTTAGTCAATTCTCAAAACGATGATTATACGGTGGATTCGGCTCTACCTAAAATCTGTAGCAAATCACTTCATTACTTTATTAAAAACAAAAGGTTTAACTCACAAAATCAAGTTACAAATTGATCTTAGATCACAAACGAGACCTGTCAATTAAACTCTGCTTTTTACGATAGAATTTACTTCTAATCTAAAAATCCCTGTGTTTTTAATTATGCAATATGCTATTTTATAGATTTCCAATTCTCATTAGCAATTAGCTATGTTTATTGACTCAATTAAAAAGAATTACTAACGGTTTTACAATTTAGATATCAAAATCTATTCTTATGAACTGTGATACATCTGAAATAAGCAAATCAGTTAGCTATTTCACAAATTTATGCAAAAAGTCAATTATTTTGTAGAAATAAGAAGATAACCCGTTTAACCGATGCCTTCAGCAACTTTGAGATAAAAGATTCAATTAAAATGGCTTCCACGAGATATTTTGAATTGCATAGAGACGAGAATTAACCTTTACATCATAGAGCTCTGGATTCAGTACAGATCCAGATTATTTACAGAGCATCTTTAAATAGGTTTAAACAGGTGGGTTTTTAAATTTGATTTATTTGAGGGAAAATCAAACAGCAGTTGGATTTCTGACACGTTTTCCCAAAAATGGAAGCATTCAATGCTCAAATTATCACAGTTTTGGACATAAATTCTGATTGCAGAAACCCCCGAGGGGCGGGGGCACTCAAATATAATGTTGCAGGCATAACGTGACCAAAAAAAAGGTGAATTAGGGTTGTTTTTGAGGTCTGAAGGGTGAATCAGGTGACACCTTTTAGGGTATCAAACACAGCAATTTGGGGGCAATTTTCAAGAAATAGGGTACTTTTTAAACTCTAGTGTGAAAACAGTATCGATAAAATCCTGATTTAGGGTGTGAATAGGGGGAAAAGGGTATATTTTGGCTTCAGAAAACTCCACCCTTTAGGGGGTGTTTTGAAAAACTGTGGTCACGCTATGTCTACAACATTATACTTGAGTGCCCCCCCCCCCCCCCCCTCCCCGGGCCAGAAACAACATATTTGAGTCATTCTAAATCAGTTCTTAAAACATACTCATTTGAAGCAAAAATGAGAAGGCATTTTTTCACTATTACACTGGAAATGTACAATATACTCTTTAGAAAAATGCATAAAATTGATTACATCATGAAATGATTCCATATATAGTACATTAAACCATAAGGTTAAAGGGCAATTGTGTTTTCATTTTTACCTTTCAAAAGTACAAAACATTAGTGGATTATAGGAAAGGAACTATTTTGCCTGCTCTAATCAAAATATACACATTTTGGTGTAAAAAGAATTCTATTGTCTGATATTACATGTTATAGTTGAATGTAAATCAGGGAGGGTTTTTCTTACATTGATGTGGTATGTGGTGGGTTATTTTGGGAATATTGACATTCTCGTATTCGTTATAAGCTTTATATGTGGCACACTTTCCCAAGGTCCTAATGGGCAATTCTGTTTTCACTTGTGTTTGTTGAAATTCATATTTGTCTTACAACTTATGTGAAATTTCACAGCACAGTCATGTTCCACTTTTGGAGATATGTGTAAAAATGTGTCTTGATTATGGTAACAATAATTAATTTTACACTTGGTAGTACGCGTAAGCAAACAATTGATTAGCTTTTAAGAGACTAGACCAAATCTATGATAAACTGAAAACATAACCCAATCCCAGTGTCTCAACAGATAAAACATATATTGTCAATTGCCAACCCCCCCCCCCCACCCTCACGCCTACCCACATGTTCATTTCCATAAAAAGCAAATACATTCAGCTGTTCAATAATACCATCTAATAAAATACTACAGCACCAATTGAGAAAAATGGTAAAATTGAGCTAGCTTCAGATTTAAAATACTGTAATTAGTTTGGCCAAAATACCATCAACCTGGGAATGTAGTGTCAAGAAAATTCATTTTAATTTTTTCACGTCGTTCGTATTTTAACCCTAACACTTTTGACCACTTCTTCGTTTAAAAACTATCTCCTCGGAAATTTGCAAGTCAAAAATCACGAGTTTCCCCCCTGGATTCGAACCCGGGACCCCCCGCTTCCCGGTCCAAGTATCACTATGTCAAGCCAGTGAGTAGGCGCTGCCATGGCAGCGATTTCGTGACCATTTCGTGACTCGGGTCTATGACGTATTTGGACTTAGGCGAATTTCTTAACTTTGTGGAATGGGATATTGTGAGATTCAGTGGGGTTAGGGTTAGGGGTTTCAAAATCACTTTGAAAATCATAAAGGACTGATAGTTATATTTCTATGATTCTAAAACCATAATCTTCCCACTTGGCCACTTATTTTCTATTTTCTCTGATTACTAACTTCCCGTCCTTACAACAGGATGCATCACACCAGATCTACATGAAATTTAAGCTTTATTTTCCTGCAATTGTTAACCATATTTTTACTCTAAATAATAAATACACCCTGTAAGTTGCATAAATATCATGCTTTAGTATTATGTATAATAATACAATAATGGCATTCCATAAATTTCAAGTCCATTGTAATATCTAACCAGAATTCAAATTGTGGCTTAACATCAATTTCTTGTTATCCCTAATGGTTCAAATAGCTGATCAGGCCAAATAAAAAATTGTTCGTCTTAAAGCTGCTGCGCTCGTTTGTAAAATCAGGTGATCTGGATGAAAAGTTTATGTGATATTTTTTCTTTATTTCAAGATTTTTTTATTTTGTTTCTTTTTTCTATATATTATATATATTTTTTTTTTGGAAAATCATAATTTTCCACACAAAAAACAAATCCATGAACATGATTGGAATAAAATACTTCTTTACTTTATTTGTAACCATAAATGTATGCTTGGTCTTTATGAAATGTCTGCAACATATGGAGCTCAAAAGTGAATTACAAAAACCCAAATTGGGAATGGAAAAAAATTGAATTGTGCATTAATATTCATTTATTTTCAAGCCAATCTAAAGCTTTGAGACACTCTATTTTTTATGTTGGCCTTATCCCTATTTCACTCTGTTCAAATATACCAGATTATGCCTTGATGAGTCAAGCATTAATATCAGCACAGTAAATATGGCTGAAAGGAAGGCGAATCAGCCGCAAAATGTTTACTCTATAAAATTTTAATGCGGTAAAACATGATTTGAAATTTTATCATCAAGGGGTGGGGATGTTTGATTTATAAAGTCAGCATGCAAGCAGGTCTCAACAGAATTTCATCATCATGAAATCCCACAGAAAATGACTTACAGGCAAAAAAAAGAAACAGGTTTGTTTCCTGTGGGTGGTCACAAAACCTAAATGCGAAATGCAGTTTTTTATTTTTTTAATGAGGTGCTAAGGCAAATTTGCATGAGAACATCTGCATGGGTGATGAATTTGAGTAAGAAACCTGTTGAAATACAGGCAAACTGCGGTTTCGATTGTTTGTTGAAAAGAAAACACGTCTCTAGTAATTATTTTTTAATCGTCCCTTTCCTTTTTATCAAATCTGCTATTTGATTTGATTTTTTTTTTTTTAATCAGAATAAAAAAATTAAATGCGGTAATATATGATGCCAAAACGAAATGCGTGCGGCCAACAGGAAACAAACTTGGTTCTTTTTTTAGCCTGAAAGCAAATATTTCTTTTAGAATTAAGCTCATTAATCTTGCACCTTTGCACCTGGTATCTAAATTGCCCCGCAACCATCATTATAGGTGGGAGCAATATGCTTGCAAAAATGTTACCACATTTGAGAGTGGCTCTTTATATCATGAAATATTTGACATAGATGACAAGCAGTTACCAATGCAGCAAACATAAACTACACAAGAGCTTGGAATGTTCATCCATGTAGATTAACCTTTACTGATCATTTAACTTTTCTCGTTTCTCGTCTCCTCGAAAAGGGAAGGGTGGTGAAAAATGTGTGTTTTCACCAGGATTCGAACCAGGGACCTCCCGTTTCCCAAGCGAGTGATACCCGTAGCAAGCCCAGCAGAGACGCTGCCCGGCCAGTGATTTGGTCCCTGCATATAACCCCCGTCTGTGACGTATCTGGACTTAACCCATTTTCGTGATTTTCTAAAGTGAGATTTAGTGAAATCTGGTTTTGTTATGGTTAATGGGAAGTACATTCATGTGCATTCAACTCGATAAGTTTGTGCGCCTCACACGCTATGTGTGCGTGCGTGTTGACATGTCACTTGGTAGTACAAGCAGGCATAATGCGTAGGCGCAAACAAATACGCACAGTTGAATACGCAGCGTGAATCCACATCTGGTTGAACTTGATGCGTTATCATGTAGTCACAATCTCTACTCCTGGAATGTACATCGATATACATGGATGTACATTCCAAGCTCTCGTGTAGTTTGCCTCATTATAAACCTATCTCCTCTAAAATAAAAAGGCCCATGTCAAACCTAGAACCTCTCGCACCTCAATCCCATGTTGATGTTGCTGCAAAGGGGTTTATTCATTAAGACAAAAGTTACTAGACATGTGAAATAAAACCACCATCCTAAAATAGCAACATCTTCTCTCATTAGAGCTCGTATACCATCTTGACATGGAAAGTTGACGCTATAATTGACAATTAAGACAAACAAATGAGCTATTACCAAGATAAATGCTGCTACTTGCTTGCTGTACAACCAAGTAAATTAAGTGGTTACTGTGTCACTTGCACATCCTGTTAATAGGATATTCACTTGGGGATGGGGACTCATCATTCAGCAATGTTAATGTGCTTGGTTAGAAATATTTGGAAAATGGTTGTCCTTTTCATCAAAAGCAGCTTCAAAGAAATTAAAAATGCTTTTCTGTGACTTGCACGTCATGTTAATGGGATATATTCACTTGAGCCAGGGGGCTCATTTCATATACTAATTTGATGTAGACTTTCTTGATTAAAATGGGTAGAAAGGGTGCTCTTTTACAGCAAAACCGTTTGATAGAAACTTGGTAATTTGATATACAAAAATAGTAATGAAATTTTTATCATTTGATCTAAAAATGTTAGTTTGTTCTGGAAAAGATGCAAATGGTTCTAAATTCCATATCAGGTACCACAACAATGATAAATTCATTTACTTCAGGAATTTGTTTGTAGTATTATGGTACAGCCAGAGTCTTTGAATTGTTTTCTTGTACAAAAAATAAGATTTTGAGGTTATTTATGCCTTAATTTCCAAAGCCAGCAGACCCCTGATTTTATTCCTAGGAAAGTATCTTTGTATATTTGGTTTTGAGGAAAATGAAATCGATCAGCCTTGTAAGCCCTTCATAAATTGAATTAACAGGTTAAACTTTCTGCTCCTCTTTGAAATGTTCACTATCAAAATTTAATCTATTGACATTTTATATAAGCATTCCCCTTTAAAGCTCCCTATACCTTCTAATAGTAAAAACTCCTTAAGATAGAGCTCTTGTCAAGAACGTTCACAGGCAGACAAATCCCTGCGTCAATCTGAGTATCCCCTTTCGCCAACTACTCAACCCCAGGCTCCTATCAGGAGTAGATGGGAAGTGTTAACACTTGACAACGTGGCAGAAAAAGTACTTGTCCTTTTTTTTTCCAAATTGAATACTGATCATTTTATGCATGCACGAGTATAGTATAGACTGCATGAGCAAATCATGAACCGTATTTCCCTTAAAAAAGACTGAATTTTCTTTCAAATATTTATAGAATGTCTTTCATTTAAGAACCGTTATATTTCAATTTGTAAATTTACCCAAATGGATGCCAAATTGATCATTTTTGCCAGGCCTGCCAATGTTCACTAAATAAAATATCATAATTAAATGTATAGATACAAACTGTAAATCAAAATAAAAACATGTTTGTGCATGTGGAACTTTTTGTTAATTTGGAAGGAAAACTATCACTTCTACAACAAAAAATAATTGAAAAAACAGGAACCTTTATTACTTTAGAATGTTAGATGAATTTGGTAGTGTTCTTGAGAAATAATGCATATTTTCTGTTGGTCCAACTGGTTGAAATCAAATCCTCACATTGCACTGATCAATGCTTAACGTTTATGCCTAATAAGTGGCATAGATTTTGCAATTTAGTAATTTGTGACAGAAAAAGTAGTTTTTTCTGTGATGTAAATTAGATCTAGCATTTCAGCACAGAATATGCTAAAATTTGTTAACCCTAACCCACTAAAGGCCAAAAACTCTCCTCGAATTTTACTACATATAAAAAATCCCTATTTTCACGCATTCGACCCGTGGATTCAAACCCGGGACCTCTCAGACCCCAATCCAATACTCTCCCATTCGGTGACCATATAATATATATCTTCCAGTTGTGACATATTTGGACTTGGACTATTTTCTTCATTTTCTATTGTAGTAAGCTTATACTGTAGGATTTTGTAAGATTCAGCAGGGTTAGGGTTATAGCAAGTAAAATATTTGATGTCCCCCACCCCTGGACCTATATGTTGATGTAAGCCATTACATCCCCCTACTCTGGCAACTGGGGTTGGTTTATCTTTTTTTAGGTAACTGGATTTGTTAAAGCTCAAACTTTGTGAACATGGAGCGCTGACAAATAAAAATGTCAACTCCCCCATCCCTAGACAATGTTGATGCAAGTCATATCAAAATTCCCCTCGACACTTACCATCTAAATGCTGCATATAATCCAGCCATTTATGTTTTCTAATCACCAACTAGGGTCGGTAAAGCTGTAGTTGGGGAAATCAATTACCATTCATCTTAATTCAAAGTAAATACAAAACTGAACAATGTCCTGTCTTAACCTACCTACCCTGATCCCGCTAAACATAATAGGGTACATTGGGACTGCTGGAACATGAGGGAAATTGATATTGAAAGTTTCTCTTATGAGTTTTGATCACCTTAGCTACATACAGCCTATGAGAGTAATTCAAGCAAAACTCTCTAGGCTATAAAAGCTACCCATAGAGGGCAGTATTTAATTAAAAGCTCAGAGAAATTTTCAATAAATCAACTTGCCAGATGTGCCAAGCACCCTAGTACACTCTACTAACTAAAGTATCATACTATGAACTATTCTCTCCCAAAACAAGCAGAGAATGAAAGCCCAAAATGATATTTATTTGTCACTTTAAATTTGATCATTTATAATATAAACAAGAAATGATCAAAAGTAACAATATGGACAAAAGACTTAAGGGCAAGAAACAAATCAAATAAACAATTCAGCAAATTCTCTTATAAAATGCAGAAAAAGTATTTTCAGAATCATGAAATAGCTGAAATTGTATCAAATATTTAGAACTAGCATTTCACAAACTGTCAAAATATCAGTCATACTTGGCTTCCTTGAGACAGTAATACTTTACATTGGCATTTACACAACAAAATTCCCATTTGGCATGTCATTGCCTAATCTGCTCTCTTACTGGTGACAGCATAGTACCTTTGTGGTATCTCCTACAGACATCCCATAAGTATGATGTGGTCAGAGAAAATCCAAGACATTGAAAACATCTACATCCTTTTTGATATCACCACCAGATTACATAATTGCAGATGCATATCTACACAAATAACATGTAGGTTTTCCTAGACTGTAACACCTCTATAGGCAAAACAAAAAATTATTGGACTATGTACAAAAATCCTGAGTAAGGGTTGCATTGACAAACAATGCCTGTCAATGGGGCCCTGCACTCTGGATTTTTGTTTACTGTCCAATAAATATTTGTTCGGCCTATTATAGAGGAACCAATCACTTAATACATCCTACATGTTCCTCATTTCACAGGTTTCCTATAATTCACATCACATTCTGGAAGCCTATAAAATAAGCAATATGTAGGTTTAGACATGTGACTGGTTTTGGCAGACAATGAAAAAAAAATACCAGGGAATGGTCACAACTAATGTCTCAAGGAATATAACACACATGGCAGTAAAATCCATTTGATCACAGCGCAGTTCTAATCATTTTTGGTACAATTCATATATTCTCGATAGAGGTAGTGGTGTTTGCATAACAACTCATTTTGTTCAGTGGGCAGAAAAAGTTCCCTTCTACTGTAATGGTATTGCCCACTATATCCAAAAGAGGGATCAAAAATCTCATCCTAGATCCCTGATCCCATCATGCAGATATAATAAAGCATGGAAAAAAAGATAAGATCTCTTTTTTCCATGAATAAAGTAAGTCTTGATCTTGGAACCCAAAGATGAAATCTATGTATCATGCTTGGGTCTCATACCATTAGGCCAAAAAAATTAATTGTTGTGTTGCCCTCAAGTGGGATTTCTGAAAAATTGAGTCGGTCGGTCGGAAAATATATATATTTTTTTTAATTATTCTTTTAAATAGCACCTAAAGTACCAAATTTGGGTGCATTTTCCACTATTTTCAAAATATTTTCTCAAAAAACACCCAATCTGAGCAAAACTGGGTGCTTTCCCGACCCTAATATTTTTTATTTATTTTTGAATAGGGTCGGTCGCTGAGGGCAACATAACAATTTATTTTTTTTGGCCATAATCTATAGACAAAATAAAACATGATTGGACAATGTAAACAAAAATCCAGGGTAGGGGTTGCATTTACAAGCAATGGAGCCCTGCACTGTGGATTTCTGTTTACTTTGTCCAATTAATTATTGTTTGGCCTATAGAGGTATCCATGTCTGCTAGGTTGACCAACTGATTAGCATAGATACTCATCTAAAGAGATTCTGTACCTTGCCATTTTGTTAACAATATGACAAGGAGATATATTGAAACCATGCCAGATAGCCCATAAATCATTTTGGGCATAACATGCATAAGATAAGGACCTATAAATCTTGCCTCATCTCAATAAATAGAAATCTTTCTGTACATTACCATCCAGATGTTTCAAAAAGGCAAAGTTCCATTATTGTTCAATTTGGCCTGCATCAGGATCTTCCTCTGAAAAAACAAATCCTGAGCAAACTGATACAGATCCAAATCCAGCGAATTCAACTGCTTGATTCTCTCCATTTGCTGCGGCGTAACAAACTGCAGTTCCGATCCCGCTCTCGTATCGTTCATCAGCTCAAATTGTATCGTAAAATTCAACTTGAAAGTTTTCTCAAATAGAAATTGCGAATCTTGTTGAAATTCTGTGATCCCAAAGAAAGCTAATCGTCTTAAATTTCTCTTGGCACTTTTCAGTATAATTTGCTTCCGTTCTTCTTCGGGCATTTTGGTAAGATTGTAACACCCCACGAGTGACAAATCAGCCAGCATTCGCGTCTGGCGATTGTGACCTAAGTTGTACTTACAATTCATGAATTCATCCAGGGGTACGCCCTGCCAGTTGTCGCCCTTATAGCACTTGGGCAGCTCCTCTTTGGTGGGCAGTCGGCCGTCACACATGTGTAACGATTTCTTCCATGTCGCACTACGTTGTACATGTCTCCATTCACTGATGTACCGATGCACTGGGTTACGTAACATAGTCACATAGAAATATCTGTAATAAGACAATAAATATAATCATGCTGTAAAATAATAATAAGGACTCTGCAAGGCATATTTTTTCAAACTTAATTTCTGAAATATCAATTTCAAAAAGCAATTTTATTTTAGAATTGCAGTATGTAATCCCCAAAAAATTGTTTGTCTTATTGCTGCCACACCATTTCTAATTAATCAAATGATATTTAAACAAGATGAAATTTTCTTTAATTCCAAGATCTGTTGTTGTATTATTTTAAATCACATATTTTTTTTAATCACATATTTTTCTCACCTAAAATGAATTCATGCATGGTTACATAATTTTAAATAATTTGAATGAAGTACTTAAGTCGATACTTTATACATAAAAGTTGTAATAATATAAGTGGTTCAACAAATAATAGATCAACATAAGGAGGACATATCAAATGCAGATATACCATATAACCCAATGTCAGGAATTAAAAAATGACATGCTGCACTACTTTGCAGCTTCGAGATCCAACTATATATTTTTTTTATAAGACATCATGGCAACTGGTAAGGCGCATCCATGGCAAATCTCCCGTTTCTCAGAGAAGGCTGCGCCAAAACTACTCGAGTGTGTCATGGAAGAATAATTGACATCAAAAACACAATAAAATTGTTGGTCCTGACAAGGAATGGTGCACATCTGAAAATACTCCTGAGATAACGTGAATTTCTGTAGTGAAGTCTAATCAATCACAAATTTTAGTTTCTACCACTACTGCATACACCTGTTCATAATTTTGTCAGTTCTAGGTGTGAAAGCACACTTAAACTGGTTTCTGCAAGTATCTGTTGCACAACAACCACGGCATTAAAAATTTCAGGTGCGCAACCTCCTTCTAACCGTGCTTGATAAAAAATTTCTGGCAAGCACGGGTGCCAAAAAGTTGAGTTAAGTGTGTTTGAAATTCCCTTGAAAAAGGAACTAACTGCTAATTGTCTTGTGGAAACCCATGTACAAAACTTGGGGAGCTGATTTGTGCAGCGATTGTGCAAATGTAGGCTGATCAAGGTTCAGCACCCCTAGAGTTACCACAGAACCTGAAATGATGTTTGGTGTGGAATGGAGCTTAATTGGGCCAAAGTGGTCAGGTGTTAAGTGTGATGAGGCTGCATGGAATTACAAATCAGGGAGGCATATTGCACAATAAATCCCCAGTATTTATTTATTTACACCAACAACACACTGACTGCTTTGCGGCTCAGTCAAACGACAACGTAGAGCCAAAACATAAGACTAACGTTCACAGTTTTGGTAATATGTATGCAGGGTTCGTACACCTTGGAGCCTTTAAAATTCAAGGACTTTTCAATGACTTTCAAGGTCCAAAAGCATGATTTTCAAGGACTTACCACAGCATAATTTGCAGTATGCTGAACTCTTGTTCCTGCCGACATCAATCCACTCGCTGAATTTGGGATCAGTTAGCCATAAATTATCAATTTTCAAGGACTTTCAAGGACTCTGTGCAAATTTCCAGGACTTTCAAGGCCTTGAAAAGGTGTTTTCAAATTCAAGGATTTTCAAGGACTCTCAAGGACCGTACGAACCCTGTGTATGATATATCTATGACTGAAACAGAGTAAGTTTAGGCATACATTAAACTAGGCCTGGGACTTTCCGGGTAATTTGCTACCCGGGTACCCAACGGTTTTTGGTGGGTTTTTTTTTTCGGTCGGGTACCCGATCGTATTGCTAATTGACCATTTAATACATTGTTAGAACGGGTCTACTACGACCATAAATGGTGTCTCAATTACACCAAAAAATTGATTTTTCGCCGATTGTGGTCATGATTTATCATGTTTACTTCGATCAGATGATAATTTTATCATAAATTGTTGAACACAATTTTTTTTGTTCAAAATTCTATGATTTACTGTCTAGTTCGGGTAATCAGTCTGCAGATTTTGTACCCGGGTAATCTCATGACGGGCAGGTACCTGGGTTTTAGTCCCAGGCCTACATTAAACTCTACTCATTGAAGTGTGACTGAGCCCTTGGGACTTGTGTTCTTACCTTCTCTTCTTGGTTTCATTCTCCTTCTTATCTAGTACTTTTGGAACACAAACTTCGAGATCAACTATATATTTTTTTTATAAAACATCATGATCAGGGCAACTGGTAAGGCGCATCCATGGCAAATCTCCCGTTTCTCAGAGAAGGCTGCGCCAAAACTACTCGAGTGTGTCATGGAAGAATAATTGACAT
>JXSR01S010626.1:20998-36039 GCA_000969725.1 Ophiothrix spiculata
CAAAAGAAACAGGGAATCACCCAATAGGTAGACTTAATCGGTAATAGTAGTGGCGCTTGACAATTGCAATTAGTATTGGTGGGCCGTATGGCGTTTTGTTTATTAAGATGCAGGGCTTTTAGAGGGTGATCAAATGGCTGATGCTTCCGGTGCTTAGTGTGGTCCTTTACCTTAAATACTGTAACAGCCCCTAGTGTATAGCTCAGTGACCGAGATACACGCAAGTTACAAACGGTTATCGCTTTGTTGTATTTTTACCTACATTACCGGTGTTTTTACATACTCTAATTTCACATAGTTAATGGTTTATCTAACTAATTTGTATCAACATTATTTTTACAATTAATGATATAAAAGCGTGGATAAAAGGTGTTTCCTAGGCTGGGCCTGCACGTAAGTTACAAACGGTTATCGCTTTGTTGTATATTTACCTACATTACCGGTGTTTTTACATACTCTAATTTCACATAGTTAATGGTTTATCTAACTAATTTGTATCAACATTATTTTTACGATTAATGATAACATGGCAGCGCCCACGGAAAAGGATACGTTGCTTCGCCTGGCATTCGAAAACGATGACGAAGACTTGATTTTCTTCCTCCTTTTACCAAATTTTGGACCGACAACGTATGATCCTGATGTGCCCAGATTTAATCTCCACAATTTTACAGATGTGCAGTGTGCGAGTAACTTAACTCGCTCGATAAAATCCATTGGAGAAATCTTGGGCAGGCTATAATAATCATTCATGCATTTTCCCAGGGGGTGTACTTACAGCAAGTCAAGTCAGGTATACATTATGTCGGTGGCGTAGGCAGGCCTTTCTCCAAGGGCAGGGGTGGACAAACCACCCAAGATTTCTCCAATGGATTTTATCGAGCGAGTTAAGTTACTCGCACACTGCACATCTGTAAAATTGTGGAGATTAAATAACTTCTACTAAATTACATAACTATAATAATGGTATATTGCATGATTGAGCAACAACATTTTACAGTTTTGTCAGGCCCCTGACACTTCATTCTAGACATTTTACAGCTCCATTACTTTTTGTAATTTTGATGCGAGAAAAACGAATGGTTAAAGAAACCATCGAAAAACCACGGCTTCAAACTGGCGCTACGTCCTCGATTTTAGTGGTGGCAGTATTACCGAATATTTAATGGTGCGCAAAATAAATTATTGCATTGCGCACCGTTAAATATTCGGTAATAATTGGGCAATCTACACGGAGTGCTGATCCAGATGCAAACGCATCTCGGAGATGCGCATCTCCGAGATCCGCATCTCCGTAAACCACTTGCACGTACGCGTACACTGAGTGTTATGTAGCAGATCCGGATCTGACGCCCGTGTAGCCACAGTCTTGCTGCAAAGCGGTTTACGGAGATGCGTTTTTGGATTTGCACTCCCGTGTAGAGCGTCCCACTGCAATCACTAAAATCGAGAACATTATTGTTAACCAATATGATAAACACAGCGGAAGTACATTACCAACTAAACGTAAAATTCACGAAATTTTGTATATGACACCAAAGCAATTGATTGAAAAATTATAAATAGGTCTACATGTCTCCTTCATATAGTTTTCTCATTTTCATTATCGAAATTTATAACTGTTAAGGTTGATCAAAGATTGCCGCGGTATTTTGTACGTATAAAGGTAATTATTGAACCCTCAAGTAGCAACTGCCTCAGTACAGTGGCGCAGTCGGTAGCACTAGTGTATTTACGTCCGAGGGAACAAAAATTGGTGTGGGTTCGAGACCCGGCAAGGCCGTAATGTTTGCGAAGGAATCTTTAATTTAAATTTAATATCTATGTCTACATATTTATGAAATAAAAATAATCTTGAAAAATTGAAAAAAAAAATGATAAAGAGCAGAGCATCGACGAGCACCGCAAATTTCAATATCATACTGCCCTCTATAACATCTGGGACGCAGAAATTAAAAAAACCTAATTGGAGCCACGGTTTTAACGAAGTGTCATCTCCTACATTTATCCTCCTTGATTTTGTTCCGTATATTTCGGTGAATTGTCACGGTCCTATGATTCTCCCCTGAGTCTAGACGTAGATGGTGTCCTAGATTTTGACGATATTTTCAGAAGAGAATCGTAAATAGTTTTAAAGTTCGCGGCCCACCCGTCTCTATTTCATTATTTAGTGTGTAATGGTCGGTTACTTTCTTGATATAAATGGCCTCTCTTATTTTACGAGGTAAGAGTTTGTCCTCCCTGCATAGCACAGGAATGTTAAAGATCTGACTTATTACCGGTTTTCAGGCAATGTTTCGAGACAGCGGTTTCTTGCACTTTGTTCGTTCTCCATTCTCCAACGTGTAATATACTTTAGGCCGCTATATGGGATGCATAAACAACTCAAGATTTTTTAAAGCTTTTATCATGTTCTTAGGTGCCACAAAATAACGTTCTTTTGGATTCCTATCTATAAATTTTTGTTTCAGAATCGACATTTTGTTGCAAATTTTGGTGTAGTGCGAAACGAAGTTTTGCCATGATTATTACAGACACAAATGGTCAGGTGAGGAATTTAACAAAAAATATGTTTATCGGTGAAATAATCAAGATTCACTTGACTTACCGAATATCTCTGAAAGGTTTTTTTGGGGATGAGTGTGTATTAAGGTTTTGAATTCAGTTTGTCTACTAATTGCGCAGCGATGGGTGAGCCAGTGAGGGCGCTTTGTCATAAAATGGGACTATTCAATCATAAAACAGGTTTAAGTTCAAGTTCAGTTGATTGTAAATCACTTTGGTCCGTATGAACAAAGGACGACTCACTTAATATACTTAGTCCTGGACTAAGTGAAATTTGAAATTGGGGAAAATCACACATTTTTGGGGGACATCTAGCGATAATTTATGTTCTGGATTAAAAGTTTTATTTGAAATTTTTAATATTTGATTCATTTGTCCGTTTTAGAACATTCCAATTATTGTTAGAACAAATAAATGGCTTAGTCTGGGAGTAAATTAGTTAGTCCTGGTCTGAACCAATTGGAAAAAATGCCAATGTTACAAAACAGACAAATGGTCAAATTATAGTCATTTCAGCATAGATCTTAATGCAAGGACAAAAATTATTACAGATACCAAAAAATATGTTATTTTCAAGAAATCAAATTTCACTTAGTGTGGGACTAGAGTTAGTTTGTGCCCTTAAACATGTAAAATGTTAGCTAATGGTTTGGGGTTGTTTCGTGTTATATATAAATGTATACCGGTCCATACTATAAACATAGCTTACGACGATTACAGAACACCTTTGAATGGAGAATCCAAATTGATTCCATCAACCACGTGAAAAAGTGTGGACAGGTTACCAGGTAAATTAATCGAATTATGATATCACCTCGACACCGAATTAGCATTGCATGTTTTTTTTTTCAAATTCATGCCAATAAACCCTATTTGACACTATCATTTTCCTAGGAAGTGTTTCGTCTGAATCGACCATTCAAGTGTTGTGCTGGACCAGAAAGCTGTCTTTGTGCTCCCCGAGACCCGTGCTCAGATGAAATCATCGTAGAAGCACCTCCTGGAACAGTTATCGGCAAAGTTCAACATGCGTAATACCCGAGACATACTAGCAAGATGCAGCTAGCGTCTAGTTTGATTTTAGACCCTACAAAACAACTCGACGCTGGCAAATTAAATGTTTTCAATTTTAGCGTCTTTGTTAGCGTCTAGCTAGACGCTAACTGTGTCTTGCTAGTATGTCATGGACGTCAGATAATAATAAGATAATAACTTGTAAAGTAACAAGTTTGGTAAATCATGATAAATTTTTACAACTTAGATTTTCAATCAATCAAATATTAAACAATGAAGCAAGCTATCAAGTAAGCAAACAATCAAATAAGCAAGCAAGGTACTAAGCATTCAGTAGTCATGGTAATCAATCAGACTTTAAATTTATTTCAACTTCATATTATTTGCGATCAATGTTTGCGATCAACGATCAGGATTTAAATAAAAGGCATAGTATACACAGTGGTTTAAAAACCCCGTCAATAAGGATCTTACTTGATAGTGTTATGTGAAACTGAATTATTTGTTTTTGTTGATTAATTAATTATCTAATTAGTGAAACTTAATTTTAAGATCTTTGATTGCTACAGAAAGGGACTTTTTCCTGAAAGAATCATATTTTGCAATTTTATGATGAATTCCCCTTTTGCGTAAAAATTAGGCAATTGATTGCATGAATCTATCAGGTGATTGGGAATTACCCCAAAGTTTACAGAAATAGATTTGTTTACTTGAATATATAATTATGCTGGGAAAATTAAATATAATGGTGATGTCGTGGGGGAATTTTGATGAAAATGTTGAAACTGGCCCGGGGCCTGATCAGATTTTGTCAGAAGTTGATTTGACTTTGACGTCGATAGGTCGATAGCTAAAACTTTAGAAGTGAATTTGATGGTGTCGGTGCTGTTAGAAAGCTACATTTTGTTGGATGCAAGTTATTATACAGACGAATGGAGATTGGAGTTTAGAGATATTTTGAATGGAGATCGGCGATACCTTGTTGGAGTTGGAGATATTTGTGTTAAAGAGACAGTGGAGCATTATCAGAGTGGATAATTTTATGTGCATTGGATCCAGCTTGTGAAATATTTTGTAAAGCCAAGCAGAGCTTCGTTGTGACTGTTGCAGCGCCTTCGGAGGTCGTCCGGAACATTGTGGAACTAATTTTCCAAGTGGATTTCGGGACTTATGATATATGACTTTGTGCCGTGGATTAATAACGGACTATAGCGTGGAATATAATATCCTAGGATCGCGCAGTTCTTGAAGCGGTATCTGTAAGTTCTTTAAAGTAGTATTTTAAGACAACAAGCAAGTTTGTAAGTTGAACCAAAACAAATATTAAAGTTTTAAGAAAGTCGTCGTTCTACTCATGTCTGAGTAATCGTGACCATTTTGATGAAGGCTCTCCTTTCAGAGCGATCTTGGACTTTGTTGTAGCAGCTGTATATGGACATGTTGGTAATTGATGCTATGCCATTTGTCCATCTCAGTTTTTGTCTCCCCCTATTCCCCTTTCCAACAACTTTTCCAAACATAATAACCTTCTCAAGATTTTCACCTTCCCGTCTGGCAATGTGACCAAAATATTGGAGCTTGTGCTTCAGCACAGTATTGAAAAGTGAGTTGCTCTCCCCTATCTCATGCCGGATACTCTGGTTTGTCCTTTTTGCAATCCATGGGATGCACAAAATCTTCCTCCAGCACCACATCTCAAACGCCTCAATCCTTTTCTTATCTGCAGCATCAATTGCCCATGTTTCACAAGCATAGGTTGCGATAGGAAAGATCAAAGTGGTGACTAATCTGATCTTGGTAGTTCTGGTGATACTTCTATTCTTCCATATCTTGTGCATAGAACACATGGAGGACTTTGCCATACCAATTCGACGTCTTATCTCAACTGAGCATTCGCCTTGGTTTGATATCATAGATCCAAGGAAGTTAAATTGATCTACAATTGCAATTGTTTAATTTCCTGCATGGATAATGGGGTCATCTTCTTGCTGATTGATGATCATCACTTTGGTTTTACCAACATTTAGGTACAGGCCATAGTTTTCACTTTCCATCCTTACTCTCTCAACAAGATCTTCCAGGTCTTGTGCATTTCCTGCTAATAAGGTGGTGTCATCAGCATATCTTAAGTTATTGATATTTCTACCTCCTATTGAAATTCCACTATTGCAGTTCTGGAGGGCCAGGCGCATGATGTACTCTGCATAGGCATTGAACAGATGAGGGGATAATATGCATCCCTGACGTACCCCTTGTTCAATGTTGAACCAGGCGCTATCACCACTAGCAGTTCTTACGGTGGATTTCTGATCTTGGTAGAGTGACCGGAGCAGTTTAATGATATGTTTTGGAAAGCCCATTGATCCTCAAGTTTCCCACAGTTTTCGATGTGGAACTGTGTCAAATGCTTTGGAGTCATCAATGAAGCACATGTAGACTGGCTGGTTAAATTCTATAGCTTTCTCAATTATATTCCTTATATTTGCTATTTGGTCCCTTGTGCTTCTTCCTTCCACAAAACCTGCTTGTTCTAGGGGAATCTCACGATTCATGTGTTGTCTTATCCGGTCAACTATGATATAAAGCAAGATCTTGCTTGCATGGGAGATAAGAGAGATCGTTCTGTTGTTTTTACATTCTCTTGTGTCACCTTTCTTGGGTAGGGGCATAAATACTGATAAAATATATAGTTCAGTGTATTTACTTTTCATTTAAGAACCCGTAAGGTGATTTTGGCCTTGGTCATTTTAACACCGTAACAATAGATCATTTCATTAGGAAGATGACAAGAAAGTTTTTCACAAAAAAATAACAAACTATATAGTATTACATTCATTTAATAGGCTTTAAAGTTTCCTGATTAAAACTAATTTCATGATTTTGTATATATACAGTGTGTCCCAGAATGAAGTTATCAAGATTTCAACGCTACATAATTCAAAAACAAAATTATTTCAGACAATGAAACTTAGTGACAATCATGCCTGATGTCTTGACTTGCTGTGGTGCAAAAATAAAGAAAATCCACGCATTAGTTTTTTATAAGTGAGTGTTTGAAGCTTCACAGAAGTTTGGACGCTCTTCCCAGTTTGGGTAAGTTTTAAACATTCCATGGCAACGAAGACCGCTATCTTTACAGACATAATCATGACAATATTTGTTCAGTTATAAGTGTTTTAGTTTTCAAGATTATTTTAATCTAAATCTGGTTCTTTTTCATATATAAAAATCAGTTAATAAATTTTATTAAATAATTGTTTAGGAAAATCATTTGGCGGGCCCTTTGAAAGCACGCTAAAGGGCTGGTACCCTGGTAGCAGCGGTAATATGGTAATTCAAAGCAAACATAACACCTCATTTGTCAATGGAGAAAAAAGTATCACGATTGACCAATATCTGCAAAGTGCATTTATCATTGAAACAATGGAGAGATTTATTTATCATTTCCAGGAGCCAGATATCCTCATCGCAGTAGCCCATTTTAAAAATGTCAGAAAATATCAAGCTTATGGTACCAGATGGCAGAAGGAACTACGAAAGTGAAGCATGTGGACGCCAAGGTAGAAGCCGAGTTAACATTCAGTTGAACCTTTATTAACACTCCAAGGCACTGTCAAGAAGAAGCAACATGTGAAACAAAACAGAAATGTTGGTAAAAGATGACATTCTTGCTCGCATACTTCCGCTAAAAATTTCCACTGGATTTTTACGACTTTTCCAAACTGGGAAAAGTGTCCAAACTCCTCTGGAGCTTCAAACGCTCACATCTAGACAAATAATGCATGGATTTTCTTTTCTTTTTTTGCACCAAAGCAAGTGGAGATATTAGGCATGATTGTCACCAAGTTTCATTGTCTGGAATAATTTGGTTTTTGAATTATGTAGCGTTGAAATCTTGATACCTTCATTCTGGGACACACTGTATATACGATTTTTGAATTCGTACGACGAAATGAATGGTAAACTCAAAGCTACTCTTTTACAAATATTTAAATCCAATTCTTCATAAACTTACACGTACTTGTGTTAGTGATGTGGTTTATAATCATTCATGTCCAGTTTCAGCAAATGGTATCCGCACGTTCATGTCAAAGATCCTGAAGGGAACGTTATCTTTCATGTTTGGGGACCGTGTTGTCAATGTCAAACAACCTGTTGTCATGCTGACATAACATTTAAGGTAAGTTGAAGATTAAAGACAAGGGACTCTTTATGGGGAAAATGTTGTCAGTTGTCATGACTGGCGGTACTTTAATTCTGTTTGCCCCTATACCGTTGTAAGCAAGACATAAGTCATGATCAAATAGTGCAAATATTTCCCTATTTTACTACTAACATCAATCGATAAAATCAAACGCTTTCTACAAACCTGAAAGTGTAGCCAAAGCTCTGTCACACATCACCGTATCCCACACCGTATAGAGCAAAACGTACGACTATAAAACATACTTTATCCCACTATTGTTCTGTTATCCCACTATTGTTGTTCGCCATGTGTTCTTTACAAGTACTTTTAATACGTTATCCATACGGTTTGTCTGTTATATATAGGGGAGGGTGGGGTGAGTTGACTTTTGTTTGAACGCCACTGTATTGGAGAGGTAAAAGTCTAGAAGATTTTCCCGTTAACACAAGATAGATGTACCCAAGCTATGTTTTATGTAAATACCAAGACTCTGCGGCTTACATGCTTATCATATTTCAATAATTAAAAAAAATAAAAAAGGCGTCAAAAGGGCCAACTCGACCCGCTATGCGGGGCGTGTTGGCCCATCCAGTGGGTGAGTTGGCCCCATTTACAAAAAAAGAGTCGTACTCAATTAACCGTGACACATTTCATACATTATGTTTTTTTAAGTGAAGCACGGTGAATGTTCTGCATACAAAAATGTCCTTTTAAAATAAAATGCCATAATAAATTAATACAATATCGATCTTTTAAAAAGATACGTTTTGACCTACAGTGTTATCTGCATACAATATAATAGGCCTACCAGTTTCATTTAAGACTCCTTGCGTCTTGTTATACGCATCTATTTACTTGTTTAGAATTAAAATCGTGTTAAAACGTCATAAATGTTATTGTGCTAGAGTCTGAGTAGGTTATCATACCATCTTGGGCAAATTCGCCATAGGGCCATCTTGCCCCATGTGGCAGGGGGCCAACTCGCCCCGTAGTCCCAGTTTTGACTTAGCCTCGTGGTATACCAACAAAACAAAGGATAAAGTGGATTTGATCCCATGACATGTTGGACATGTACCATAGCTCGTAATCAATAATAGTAACTTGGACCAGCGAAGTTATATCTTGACACAAGTACAAAATTACGTTTGCTAAAAAAGTTTACTTAGGTAACTCTAAAACTCGTTTTACTGATAACTCACACAAAGAGATAAGCTGGGTTTTGTAAATTTTATGGTAAATTTGACCAAAAATCACCAGTAACACAATTATCCCGAGGTCACATGAGCAGAAACTCGTGGTGGGCCAACTCACCCCACCTTCCCCTACGTTTAATTCGTTACTCATACGGTGGTGGTCAGTTTAGCACACGTTCAATATGTGAAACTTTTGTTCGTTATTCATACGTTTTGCTCTATATATACGGTGATGTCTGACAGAGCCTTTAGATTTAATTTCATACCACAGGATATGTGTAATTTGGCAAAAATGCAGTAAACATGGCATTCCGCCGTCTCTCTCGCGAAAAAAGGACAGTAGCCTTAATAAGGTTGAATGAAAAGTTTTAACTTTACCTTATTAAAATAAGGTAGAATGAAAATGTTACGAATGTTGCATTTTAATGTTTTGCAATCAACATTAATATTTATTAATATTAACATTAATATTTGTCTTTGATTAAGGTGTTTACCAATGATGATCTGGACGAGATTGGAGAAATCAAAAAGCACTGGGGAGAAACAGGGGATGAATGGTTTACGAAAACAGATCATTTTGGAGTCACGTGTAAGTTTCCATTATCTTAATACTTCTATATAAATTGGTATTTTTTAAACAGAAAATTGATGTATTTTCCAATTCCATTTTTAAAAGTATTTGTTTGATTTTTTTAAACATTACAAATGTCTAGTAAACCTTAGCATCCCATTTAATGACATTGTATAATGCCATATCTTAATAAACTTCGAAACTAAACAGAGCTCTGGGCGTAATGAATTTCTCCGTTCTTTGGAATAGGAAGTTATGGTTTTGCTAACAGCAATCATGTTGTGTCACTTCAGTATACAACCAGTATGGAACCTATATAAATCAATCGCTTCACCAAAGATAGTGGGGCAATTTACATGGAGCGCAGATTCAGATGCATGCACATCTCCGAGATCCAGATCTGAGATCCGCATCTCCGAAGACCCCTTACACGTACGCATGCACGCAGAGTATACTGTACTGCCGGATCCGGATCCGACGCTCATGTAGCCACAGTCTGCAAAGCGGCTTACGAAGATGCGCATTCATCTGGATTTGCACTCTCGTGTAGATTGCCCCGCTAACAACACCACAGTTGGTTAAACGACAAACGTCATCTACGCATGTTCGAAGAATTTATAGAATTTGATAAACAAGTTTAATCAACAAGCGAATATAGGTATAAGTTCTACATCATTTCCATACGGTATCAAAGTTCTGCAATAATCAGCTGATTGATACAGAATGTAAGAGAGATTGGGACCCACTTTAAATGAGAATGACAGTTCCCGAAATTTCCATGGTAAGACTGATTGGCTAATGTGTCCCCGCTGCTTTCAAACTGGTCAAAACTTGACGCTGTGCGTTTTTCAATTAAAAATTAAAATACTTCTGCTTTTCAAGTAATCGTCAAATTGACAGGATTTTATATTTTTACTTTAAAGATTTAAAGATTTAAATATTTGAAATTTTTTATTTATATTTATTGCTCGCGCGGTAGGCGCGAGCTATATAGTATTTACTTCTGAGATGTCAATAGGGGGAAATTTTGGATTTGAAAGAAAGCCTGAAAATATTTAATCCCGACCGACTTCAGTTGAGTTGTTTTGATCTCAATAGCAATAGAAATATTCAAAGTATGACAACCTGTAAAGTAAATATAAAATTTGAGTTCTGTCTTCAAAATTGTGTAGTATTGAGCACAAAGTGGTTTCATTTTCTAGGTAGATGCTGACATTGCACATGCGAAATCTTGAAAATGCGATCCCTTACCTACCCCACTGAGCTTTATACCTGGAGGGGAGAAACTCTGCATACATTACAATGCATGTACGTGTATGGGACGGTTCGCAAAAAACTTCTAAACTTCTAGACTTGCAGTCGTTTAACTCGTTAAACTGTAGTGTATTTATATATTGCCCGTCTCTAATCATGTAGCTATAGCTTCCTGTGTGCTTCTGAAACAAGGTTTATCAATTTTGTCTATTCTTACTCAACAGTTCCTAAGAATTTGGACGTGAGAATGAAGGTGGCACTTCTTGGAGCATCCTTCCTTGTGGTAGGTATTTGAAAGATATACACAGAAGCGCAATGTTTGAAAATGTTTGTCTGAGACGTGTATTTTAGTAGTTTCATTTAAAGGGGCAAGGTACAAGTATCAGATTCTAAATCAACAGACCCTCAATTTCGTCAAATAAAACTTACAGGATTTATACGAGCACTCCTTAAATAAAAATATAAACCTAAATGGAGGTAATTATTGCCTTGCTCGGGATGTGACAAGAGATACAGTGGACTCACAGATATGTTACTTGCTGTTTACTGTGTTTTGAAAGGTGTCGAGTTATAGTTTATGCAATTTATCTGTATAATAAAAAATACAAAAGGAGAGGGTAGCAGAAAAACAAAGTACAGAACACCAGCCTTTTAAACGACTTCGGAACACGACTAGTAACTACGATTGGTGATTTCGTCACTTTTATCATCGATATGTTTTAACTTCCTGAAGACACCAAGTCCAGCTTCAGTTTTACTTGTTAGACTACTGTAATTTACTAAAATTCATCTCATTTTCTGATTCTTCCAATGACAGGATTTTCTCTACTTTGAATCTTTAGATGACGGAAGTGACTGTCATTAAGTTCCTGAAACAGTGTTGGAAATATATCATGAACGACAACAAATATTCATTGACATAAAGAAAATCAGACTTTAATGTAAAGTGGATCCGCTTTAGACATTTTAAAGATTTTGTAAATAATAGCTGAAATGATGGCATTTTGTCGCTGTTAACCAATGATTACCGTTACAGGGTGTTAAGGCTACGGTCCCTAAATGGGTGCCATTTTTGTCAACGGCATCTTTACTGCAGTTTTTTCTTACTTACACATATCAGAATAATACAATTTTTGGCGTACATATGGAACAGAGTCTCTAGTTTATACATGAGACTTTAGTAGTGATTTGACGTCCATTATCAAGGTCAAAATTACGTCAATAAACTACTTCGAAAAATTTACACCTTTTTCGCCGAAACCTTAAAATTTTATGATGTTCGAACGATTCGCCTGTTTTCAAATGTTGACAGATTGTAGGCTTGATACTTTTTATTGAATTACAAATAATATTTTATAAATGTGTTGTGTTGATTTTGAATGATAATGTAACAAACCCGCGTTGTTTTGCCCGAAAAACCGGGCGTGAATTATGACTCTGAGTTCGCCCTGTTTGAGCTGTGAATAGCCTGATTTTAGTATCTACATTATCTACATTTTGTCTGATATACGCATTCGCCTAATTTACTTACAAATCGAGCATTCCAATGAGGTAAAAATTGCAATTTTTATGTAAACAAAAGAAAAATACGGCATTCTAATGTTTATGTTTTAGATTTTTGTTCACGATCTCAACAATGCCTTGATAGCTCAGCGGTAGAGCGCTCGCTTCGTAATGCATGACTAACTCCTGCCATAATCCATGGTTCGAGTCCCCGCAAAGGCAGTGGAAACTATTTATCTTTTCATGATAGAAAAAAAGTTAGGATTCACATTTTCCTGAGCATGTGGATTCCTCGTACCCTTAAGCATTCGGTTCAACTTCAACCTTTATTGAAGCAGCGCATACAAAGACAGCACACATGAGTTAAAAAGAAATATCAACAGTCAAGTCGCAGGTACCCTGTTATCGACCTCATTAATCGATTTCTAAAATCCAAGTCTCGCCAATCGGAAAAAAATGATCGCGATATTTTGTCTTTTAACTTGACCTGAAAAGGCTGACTTTGAACCCTTACTTTCTGAAAAGGGTGAAAGCATCGAGATATCATAGAAGGAGAGTGGATGGAACCAATTCTTTTGTCCAATGTCCGTTATAAGTGATTATCGTTAATTGTGTTTTGGTTATACACTATTGAAAACTAAATGAAGACTCGCACTCCCAACATAATGGAGACAATAGCATTATGACATGATACTTAATGTGCGGAACGTCATCCTTGACAAGGCTGGCGATTGTCCTTCATCGGTGAGGGATCGACCATTTTAAATTGGCGCCAGATTTAAAAGTTGAAAACAATTCAAAGTATTGACTGCACAAAATGTATAGTATAGTACTCCCTCTGAAAGAAATTGGCCATTCCCTAACGACAAAATCTTTTTACTTCCTGTCATTTTTCTAGGCCTATATTCTAGATGGCCGAGTTTGGCCAAAGACGGAAATGACATTTATATAGGGCAAAATATTTCAAGTATCCGCCAACCCCCGCCAGATTATCTTTAGTGGTATTAAACTCATGTCAAAATGTTGCCTTGTAAAAATTACAGCTGCACAAAATCAATAATTTTCATTCCAAATGATGTTTGAGTCACATTTGGTTGTGATTAGCAAAGTGTTGATGTTGTACCACATTTGATAGCAAATGTAACAACAGGTGATTTTACACAATAAAGAAGAAAATTTAGTTTCTAAACAAACTTCCGGTTTGGGTCATATAAAGTTCATTCCAAGAACCATGTAAGTTCTGTGGAAATCACGTAACATTGTGAGCTGTCGGATAACCATCATATACATCAAACGTGAATTTGAAGTGCCATTACTATTCAACTAACAAAGAGAAATCGGATTAGATTATAGTGTATATTAATGGTGCTCTCTCCTTCTATGGTATCTCGATGGTGAAAGCAAATACAAATTGGGAACAAGGGTATGAAAATTTTGAGTTTTCCCAATACAATGTACGTGAATTTTTTGGCATTTGATAAAAAAGAAGCAATATATGGTGATTTTGAGACTTTTACAGCAAACGAATTGAACCCATACATCATTTTTATTTCAGAAGAAAAAAACATCGAGTTTTTGGGTCGGTACTGGTAGAAAGCATATAAAAACTAAGATTGATGACATTTGAAATATATATTTTGCCTATAAGACCTGTAAAGTGAAGAAATAGCAAGAGGAAAAATCCTTTATAAGAAATTATAGATTAAAATATTGAATCTACATTGCTCTTGATTTTAACATGAATATTAATGAGTCTGAAAAATATTTTTAAAAACCCTGTAAAATCGAAAATATAGACCTTTTATGTATAAATATTTTGTAAATATAATGCAATTATATTTTCCGAATTATGTGTGACATTTCGTGCAATTTTACTGGCAAGTTAAATTACGCCATATACCTTCAAAATTGGCTGGTGATTTTCTTTAAAGATATCAATTCAATATATATTTATGCCGATACGTTTATAGCAAAATTTAAACATTTTTCTTGAAGTCCTGGAAATGTGCTAAAACAAAATTCCATTGTTTGGGTCCTAATACTGAGAAACACTACGTTGCAAAACTGAATTTTCCATCATTGCACATGCGTAACCAATTATATTAGATACTCAGAATATATTTTTAAATACCCTTTGTTAACATTGTCAGTTCGCTGATCCAGTGGTTATTGATCTCGACTCTTAATCTCAAGACCACGGATTCGAGTCCCGTCATAGTCGTTTGGATAAGTTTATATATTTGTTTTCTTTCGCGTAGCGTGTTAAATTGTCTTTAATTATAAACTGTCACGAAATAAATTCTCGAATTTTTGACATAATTTATATAAACAAAAACAAAAAGGGTTACTTTTCAATCAGAAAAACGCATGTCTCATTCATTTCATTACATTTCACATGAAATGCAAAATATTTCGACGCAGCGAGCGGGTCAGTGAGCGGGGCAGCGAGGCCATTCAAAGAACAAGCATGAAATGTATGAGCTCATGCCCGTTGCTGACGTCAGATGATGACCTGTCGGGACAAAAGGTGTAGTTATCGAAACGTTGATGCCTAGTTATCTCAATACAAATCGCAGACAAGTATGAATAGCCGACATTAGGCTCCTTCTGTACATCATATCAACGTATGTTTTTCCTCTTACTATTTCTTCATAGCAAGAGGTACTAGCGAACTAGAAAATATGTGACCCGTCATATCGAAAGGTACCTTAAGGTCGGCAAAATTAAAATTGATTTTTTGGTCTCATCTGAAAGA
>JXSR01S010627.1:0-17636 GCA_000969725.1 Ophiothrix spiculata
CCATTTCAAATGGAAATTTCACTCTTTGTGTCGGTAAGCGTATGGTGCCATCGGCCAAAAGTTATTCATAATTAGTGTATCTAATAATGTATGGGTCTGGTTCTATGTATTTTTCACTTTTATTGCAATGAATTTTTCGGAAAACTCGTGCATATTGACATGCGAATTCAGGGGCCATTTCCGGGTTCAATTACGTCATCTAAAACTGCTTCGCGCAGGCGCAGTGATCTAAAGAGTGTTATCGACAACAAAACCAATTAATCGATTTTGCTGATCGATCGCGGATAAGCCATATTTTAATGAATAGGCGGCAACCCACATGATCCGATTGATGTAGTTTCTGAGCGACCTCCTTCTACTCTCAACTTTCCTGGTTTAATGCATCATCCATCATCGCGTATGCTATCTGTTTGATTCAGATAAAATGAAAAGCTGTGAGAGATGAAAACAGCTGTAGGCTAGTCTCTTTTGATTGCCTGTCCTATCTTGCTATTTGGAAAAATGTGTACTATGTGAAGTCATTTGAATTTTATTTTGTTCAAAAAAAAAAAAAGAGAAAAAAAAAAGGGGTGGGAGGAGCTTTTTAATACACTTGAAGTTAGCCTTGTGTGAATTATTTTGATTATTCTAATTTAGTACTAGGCTTGATACCGGGTAATCCTATAGGCCTAGGCCCAATAGCTAAAATTGTAGGCCTACAAGTACAACTCCTAATCCTACATAATTTGATCAAAAAGTTACCATGATTTGATCAACAAGAATTTATTTTTTTAATCTCATGATCTCAGCTTGAGCTCTGACTCATTAAAAGTACATGCACAAGTCTATTCATCGTTTTTCATGTTTTTAATAGCTCCCTAAATTTGACTTTCATCTTTATTCATAAAAGCCTTTGTCTCCCATATCTCTTTTGTTTAATTTCTCAAAAACGGCTAACCGTACTAAACATCTGCCACGCGACCGCACGCGACACTCTATAATCCACTTCAAATTGATATTTAACTTTAGCTGATACCCAATAGGTTCATAGAACCATTCCACTGTTGTAAGGTATATTCGAAGCAAATAATCTATTACACCACATTGAATAATCAAAGGTCAAAGTTTGCGCAACTGATCAGAAAGCGCATGCTCGTGTAAAATTCAAAATCCCCACTGCGAAAAGAGCTTGCGGTACGTAAATAATGAAAACACGATCAACATCATGGACGACTTGGATGAGGATTTGTACGACCCGGTTTGCAGTGAAGATCCGGAAGATAGGATAGAAAATGAGGAATTACAAGAAACTATACCCCCATGCAAGGAGTGTGAGAAACATTTCTTCTACAGGAAGAGTACATTTAATTGTTTTGATGGCCTTTTCGTCTTGATTTCGATGGGATCATTTCTCGCTGACGTCGTGACAGGTACAGAATTCGACAACCTTTGTGTTTTGTTTATGAAACTGATTATCATGTTTTACGATAGCGTAAGCATATATTGACTATGATATGGTTTTTATCACCTTGATTATTATCTTTAGTGTTTGCACTTTAAGATTCCGAAATAAGAATGTTTTCTAAACAGCAGAAATATTTTAGATTTACAAATTAAACATCCCACTTCTGACACCATCCATCATCGCATCATTGTGTCAGAAGTGGGACATTTAAATTGCCAATCTAAAACATTTCTTCTATTTTTTCTACTATTTCTTAAGAAAACATTTTAAATTTGGAATCATAAAGCAGGGATTGAAGTTTTCATGCATTCAGGATTCAGTCACGGTGGAATTCACTGCAATTCAGGCCCGACTGTTGTTAAAATTTACGCTGTTTTATTTATTTTCAGACATTTTCAGGCTCTCCTTCATTTTTTATACTTTTAAACATTTTGTCACTTCATCCCTGATAAAGTGCCATGTTCAAAGATGGTGATTTATTTACCTGCAGCCTTGGCTTTCATGCTTTTCAGTTGTTCAATCAAAGTGGAATCATTTCATTTTGTTTATAATTTAAATGAGCATGATTGCATCACATGCATTTATGATGATATTATAGATAAAGTAAAACTATCTAATAATGATATTCACTTTATTCGATAGCAATTAATAGGCTTTAAAAAAACCCACAAATTTATGAAAAAAACAAGTAGGCCCTACATCCTCATTTTTGAAGTAATTGCCAGCACTTCACAAACTAACAACAACCCTTTTGAATTAAACCTTTTTGAATTATTTACATAACATGACAATTGTCAACAAATCTTTGCAAATTGCATGTCCTTGCATTATTGCAAATGTCCTTGCATATACTTCTCAAGTGTTTGACATGAATGTATGTACACAGCAAGACTTCTTGATGTGTTTCTTAAATAAATAAAGAAACCTTATAACTTTAAACCTTGGCTTTCAACATGTTACCCCTGCACTGCAGCTGCTAGCTGATAAGTTAACATTTTCTTCTTTTCAACATTTTTTTCCACAAAGAAATATCAACATTCAACATTCTAGTATTGATTTCTGAACTCAAATCCCAGAAGATATCAAGTGCGTTCTATAAATCAAATGAAATTTTTCTCAGATCTCAAAGTTTTTCCCATGTGAATTCCTCACCATGTGCAGAAGTAATAAATGACAGATTAGCAAACCAGGAAATGACAGCTATATTCAAATTACAGCTGTGTCAGATTCCAATGTGCCAATCTACTTTAATATTCTGTAGCAGCTTAAACTGTAAACATACCACTTCCATTTTTGGTATCATCCTGTAATTTTGAAAAAAAATTAAATACCAGGATAAATTATGCACTGCAAATAAGTCTGTGACCCATGAGAGTATTTAATCAGTGCCCACAGCTTTATTATGCATGGTGGACGAACACCTGTATGCAAATGATGTCATGATTGTCATGGTTATGCACGTGCAAAGTGTTTCCAGTTCTTTAGCCCAAAGGCATACACCACAATAGGTTGCAGACTGGCTGCCAAGTTGCTCAAGTTTTATTTTTAGTCAACATCCTATAGATCTGTAAATACCCATGCGTCTCTCACTTTCCTTTAAACATTTTTTTTTGTGTGTGAAAATTCCATTATTTCAATTTGTTGTGATTTCTTTTCTTTTTTTTTCCTTCTTTTTTTTTTTAATGTATTTAAAGTTTAAAGTGTCTTTATGTATTTTTCAATCTTGCTCCTAGAAGAATTCATTTAGTATTTTCTTATAAAATTACCATATTTTACCATGGTTGTCAACTCCGGGGGGAAGGGGGGGGGGGTGCTTTGACTCAAAAACCCATCCATTGGTATACCAATTTTGACACAAATGCATCCAATTGTACTCAAAATTTGGTGATTTTTCATCTGTGAAGAAACTGCCACATCGCTATACCAAAAACTGAAAAACCACCCCAAAAGGCAGGCATGTCCCAGGCATGCCAGGTAAACCATGTCTAGACTCCTTCATGGGGTATGCATGTTATGCAAGTACTTGTATCATTGATTGATTGATTGATTGATTGTCAATGCAAGAAGTACCCCATGGGTTGTCAACAGCGAATAGATATAGTGCTGGCCAAATGAACAAGAATGAAACTTTGCATTTTTTGTGTGTCATTTAGTAGTTATTTTGAAGGTAATTTGGCATTCCTGTCCTGTCCTGAAATTACCATAAACACTGGATAATTGGGGCAAGTGATGGCTGATCTGATCAGCTCTATCCGACTTAGTGACAATCTTTTTAAAGTTGCACTCAATTTCAATGTTGATTTATTTAGACTCAAATTGTTGATATATAAAAATCCAATAATGATAACTAAAAATTACATTGCATGGGGTACCCAAAATGTTTAATACCCAATTTTGCTCAAAGTGATAGGTACTGGCAACTCTGCATTGTGCCTCTGGTGTGTGCATAGACTGAATGACAGGTCAACAATTGTTCTCAATGAATTGGGTGTGCTTTGTGCGGTTTGTGTACATTGTGTACTTTTTTATTAGTTCAAGTGCCCCGTAACAGGTCTCACTGTTTTATAACGGTACGACAATGGAACTTGGGAGCTCCCACTGTTATAATATTAAATCATCAAGGTATTTGTTATTATACACACACCTTTTTAGGCTGTTGGTTTTGTATTTCACTCATTTGTAATGTAGTGTGGGAACTTGATTGAAATCAAAGGAATTCCGTTAGAACATCCCGTTACTCAATGAATAGCTGGTGTCTGGAGATCATCTTGTGTGCAAATTTTGAAAGAGTTTTGTTCACCAAATTTGAACCGTTAAAGCAATACTATAAAGTGTTGAGAATGAAGCACCACGCGTGAAGCACCACCTCCCCCTCCAACAGAATACATTTATTTTGTACTCAAGATTATTCATTTAGCTGAAAAAGAGCTGAGGTTTTCGTCAAATCAGAATCATGAATTGCACCTTTAATTTACATGGTTGTGAAATTTTAGGGATATTAACCACAGGGGTGTGAAAGTTCAGCTTTTTTAATGATTTCAAAAGAGTCATAATTTCAGCTTTTTCTTTTATTTTCAGCCTGTTTTTGGCATTTTTTCCACAATTTTCAGCTCTTTTTTATCATATGACTCTCACACCCCTGTAACTAACAGACCCCTGCCATATCCCATGGGAAGGGGGGGGGATGTTCAGCTTGGGCTAATTTATCTGAATTCTACCATTATAAAATTCTCTTCTGGAAGTATGGTCTATACTGATCTACTACTTCCTGTTTGTAAGTTGATTAAAACTTGATAATTCTTGAAATAGGGGCCTATTGCTTGAGGATAAATCAATTGACTTCTGGTCTTCAAATAAGGGGCCTTATTGCTTGGGGATAAATCAATTGACTTCTGGTCTTCAATTTTTAATATTTAAGGACTTGAAAATGTTTTGCACACAGTGTCCTTGATGGACCACGTTCTAAAAATAGGTAAAAAAAACCCACACCCTAACATTTCAATTTTTAACCTACATTATACTTTGGGCTAAAATTTGGCTCTAAAGATAAAAATCAACACAACATTTGAGAATTTTAACAAAACCTTGATTAGTTTTAAAACTTTAACAAATTCATCATTTTAGGTTTCCTAACTTAGATGTCAACAAAAAAAAAAAAAAAAAAAATCATTAAAATCTGCTTTTCAACTTTGTTTTGTACAAAAATATAATTTCATTTTCATTTTCTTAGTTAAACAACTGGCCAAGATTCTTCCTGCTACTTTTCCAACTTTTTTTATTGATTGACAAAATTTGGTTACAGCATACCAGTAACTTTCCTTAAATTTGTAAAGTATTGGAAAAAATAAACATACATGTATCTTTACCAACTCTATTTTCCCCTGTAGAAAGAAAATGGTGTGAAAGCAGTGTTTCTAGTTTCAAATTTTATACAAATCTTTTTTCAATGCTTGTGATGGTCAAACAAATTAATTTTGATTGAATTGTTTCTCTTTGAATATAATTGTCTTTAGTGGCATTGATTGTTCTATTTGTGTTCTTTTTATTGGTGAATCAATCTGATTTTAAACACCACCATCACAGAATTAAATATTTCAAAAAGTTAATTCTCTCTTGATTTTATCCATTTCTGTATGAATTGTCAACTTTTCTTGAATTTAATACACAATTTCAAAGCTTTAAAGAGCATTTCCTTCATAATGAGTGGATTTAGATTATTTCAAAACTAAGCTAAGCTTTTAAAGCTAAGCTAAGCTTTGATTGACACTAAAATTATTTCTTTAAAATGTAATTTATGGCAAATTATTCAAAACATATCATAAAACTTGATAAGGCCCTTATAAGTCTATGTTGAGTTTCCCATCATATTTTGCTCAGCTCATAAGGAGGCAACTATTTCATTATTCATTATTTTTTGATAGATTTACTTTGGCTATTTTAGGGGACAATCACATTGCTACTTTCACATCTAATTGGCATGTTGTTATTGTATACGTTCAATAATACTGCTGTTCTAATTATTTAGGTACCTTACTTTGTCTCCAAAAACAAGTTACCTTCACCACTAGTTCCAATAATTGTAACTCAGGACCAAGTGTCCAGGAATGTTTTCTAAACAGCAGAAATATTTTAGATTTACAAATTAAACATCCCACTTCTGACACCATCCATCATCGCATCATTGTGTCAGAAGTGGGACATTTAAATTGCCAATCTAAAACATTTCTTCTATTTTTTCTACTATTTCTTAAGAAAACATTTTAAATTTGGAATCATAAAGCAGGGATTGAAGTTAAGTTTTGGCCTCAAAATCACACATTATGATTCTAAATGTTAACAAATTACCTATCATGAGATGCACAAGACTCTCAAGAAGCATATTAATCATAAAATTTGTAAGCAACTTCAATATTTTGGCTGAATTTGCGGTGTGGACTTAGCCTCAAGATGCTCTGTATATATACATGCTTAAATGGCAGTTTTACTAACATAGTATTTCCCATGACTTGACACTAAGTCAAGTCATGGTGCCAGGACTACTTCACCACCAACAAATATGAAATTGATTTAAAATATTTAGCCAAAGTATTGGTTGATTTTAAAATAATGAATTATTTTGTAATTTTCACTTTTGAAACGCGGGTCCACTGAAAATCATAATGAGGGCGGGTGACTGGAAACTCAACATTGAATTATAAGGGCCATATGATATTTTTTAAATAATTTTATCGCCTACTAATTTAAATTGTAATTTTAAATAGATCACCGGAAACTTGGAAATGCGGCATTACAATGTACTTGCGCAGTTTATGCGCTTGACAAATTAAGTGTGAAGAGTGCAAACCGCTTTTAGGCAAAAAAAAAGAAGAAACAAGTTTGTTTCTTGTGGGTGGTCAAAAAACCTAAATATATGCAAAATGCGTTTTTTTAAATTTTATTTTTTATTTTAATATATTTTTTTAAGAGGTGCTAAAGCAAATTTTCATTGAAAATCTGCATGGGTGATGAATTTTTAGTAAGAAACCTGTGTGGTTTCGTGGTTTCGATTCATTGTTGGAAAGAAAACACTTCTTTAGTAATAATTTTGTAATTTTCCCCATTCTTTTGATCAAATTGGCTATTTTTGTTTTTGTTTTCTTAAATTAAATATCAAAATAAAACAATGAAATGCGCAGCCCACAGAAAACAAACTTGTTTTTTTGTTTTGCCTTATCATACTTTTTTTATTATGAGCCAAAAGCTTTTATATCTTCAGGAGCAAAATAGAACTTTTTTGCAAACAATTCGCAGTGACACTTTTTATCCATGGTTTTGGTAAACATATTCACAGGTCTGTCATCCACTTAGCTCGCATAAATTAGTTAGTAAGTTGATAATTGAAATACATGTGTTTAATTTCAGATGCACTAGTAACAGTCCAGTACTTCAAAACGGACCCGCATCCACACTATGCGTGGGGTAGCCTGACGTTAGCGTTCACACTGGGCCCATCGATTGTCATGCAGATATTCAGCGCTAGTTGGTATGTTGCTGATGAAGACATGACTAAATGGAGATGGATCATGCATTTGTTGCAACTGGCTCCTTTACAAAGGTACGGTAAAAAAAAAACTGTTTTGAGTGCACAGATTAGGTAGGGTCCGGGGAGGGCACTCATGCATACGGGTATGTGCCGCTTTGGATACCCCTTTTTCACGGCTGAACGCGGTTCTATAGCTCTGCATTTTCTTGAATTTGCTGTTCTCAAGACTCTTCAAACAAAGCTGTCCGCTCTCCTTTCACTCTCTTTACCTGTTCATTAGCACGTGTTAAGGAATCTAAAAATGCCGATTTTCAACAAAAAAGGTATTTTTTAAAAACAAAAACACAAAATGTAGACCTACATTAGGGGGTGTTTTACCTATACTCTTGACTTACATCAATACATCAATTCTGAAGACTCTACTTTTGCATTGAACATATCAGTTCCCAAGATCCCACATTTTTCCACGGTTGAAAAGTTCAACCCTACTTTTTGCCTGGCTTGTCATTTCCTAGCCTCAAAAATTTGTGTGGCCTGTAGCACACCCCCGTCAAAAAATAAAGTAAGTGCCCTCCCCGGGAGGTAGGGTCTCAATTTGTTTCTTGTTAAAATGAGACCCTGAAAAAAAGCAAACAAACATAAGCATGATATATTTGTTCAGTTTGATTTTTGTCCAAAATTTGATAATTGCGTTGCTTCTAAAACATACATGTAGCTATATAGGGAAAGATTAACTTTTTTAAGCGATTTCCGTTGTCTGGCATATCTCCTGAACCGTATAATACCTATGATGGATCTTGGTGACATTAAGGGACACAGGTTAATCTTGTGCTTTTTATCTTTAAGGGGTGAGGTTAAATTTATTATCAGGTTTAAATTATCAAGTTTAAATGGTCGTTTCAAGGTCATTGTAACAACTCAATTACCCTTGATCCAATATAGTGCAGAGTGGTATTAGTGATAATAGTACATGTATTTATGTAGTACAGTGAGCATAGCCCTTCAAACCTGTACCAGGCTAACACCGACTTATGGTTCATGAACCACCTTGTATTACAATTTAACAGACATTTTTGACATGATTAAATAAGAAAAATCATCATTCAAAATTAAAGAGATCAGAATGATTTGAGAAACAATTAATTATCCCACCATTTCCTTGTTTCAGATACATCCGAGTGTTCAAGACAGGTCTGACAGCAAGAGAATCCGATGACCCGCTGGATTTCCAGAGGTTACACCATCAGCAGAGTGATGTTAGCATGCTGAGATTATTTGAAGCGTTCTTGGAATCTGCACCACAAGTTGTGTTACAGCTCTATGTCATGGTCGCTACAGATGATGCAAATATCTTTACAGGTATGTCACTTTTTATTGAACATGTGTGTTCTCCGAATCAGTAGGTCACAAGTTCGAGCCCCGCTACGGCCAACGGCTTATGTTCTTGGGCAAGGCATTTAATCTCGATTGCTTTGTCGACCCGAGCGATATTGGAGAGCTGTTATGGGGAACATTACAATCTAAGTGCAGATAGGGTGTGCGCATCAGCCATGCTGCCATGCACCCTAGTTAAAGAGACCTGAATGTGACGGTATGAAGGCAGCGTAATGATAATTGGCGACAGCGCTTTGCATACATACTAAAAAAAGCGCTATAAAAATCCCATTATCACTAGTATTTGAATTGTCGCATTTGGAGAGCATAATTGTTGCAGTATTTTCTTCTGCAATTTTTACTTTCATGAGAGAGTGCATGATTAGAAAGGTATTGGTAGGAAGGATGCTGTGTGATTTGTATTTGATTTCTTGTAAATCAACTTCAATCAATCAATCAATGATACACAGTACTTGCATGAAATGCATACAGTACCCCATGAAGGAGTCTATTCGTACAGGGGACCAACAGCTTACCGTGACTGCCGAACCACAGAGCAAGTAGAGTAAAGTTTCTTGCCCAAGGAAACAAGGAAACTAGTGAGGATGTGTTCTCCTCATTACTCATAGCAACTAGTCACTAAAGAATAACCAGTACTAATCCTGCTAAGGCTATTTGGCGCGACATGGCACTGGAGCCAGAAAATCGGCACAACAGGTTTCTGAAAATGTGGGGAAAGTTTTGTTTTGTTTTTGTTTATTTGGGGGGTTGCTTTATTGGCCATTTTAGCCCACCTAGTGATTAAGGCACATACACCTAACTTCAATTTTGTCAGAATTGCTTGAACTTGAAGTGGTGCTAGCTCAAAACCCTTAGACGGAGCCCTGAGAATAACTAGACTTATATATAGCTGTCTAAGAAATGTAATTTTCAGTTCAACTAAATACATTGTACTACCACATGTACAACCCAGAGATTTTCAGAACCAGGAGAAACTTTTCACATCTATGGTCTATTTCTTTGTCTGAGCAAGCACAGCACAAGCAGTTCTTTTTTAGAACCATATGTCATTTTACAGTCCAGTTCTGATAATTTTCTGATAAGATTTTGACAAAGGTAAAGTTTTCATCAGAACTGTACAAATATTTTTGTCAGTTATGAACTGATGCAGAACAAGAACCAGCGTAGGAGCTGCTTCAAAACTCAACTGGTGGCAGTTAATCACTGGTTTTGACCGGTGGTTGATTTTTGAAGTGTTGCCTTAACATTGTACAGTACTAGAAGCTTTGCTGTTTGAGAATCACTACTAACAGATTTATCTGTGTAGTATAATTGGCTGACTTTCAATTTTTATGATTTCCCTTTCCATTCTAGGCATATCAGCTATGGTATCTCTCTTCTCCCTTTGTTGGGCCATGGTGGCATACAGTAAAAACCATCGCAAAGTACGCAGCGACAAAAACATCGTGTCCATTCCAGGCTTGATACTACAAACCATCTGGCGAATCGGTATGATATCATCTCGAGTGGTGGCGCTGGTCCTATTTGCATCGATATTTCAAGCCAAGCTCTTTATAGTTGCAGGTAAGTAATCATCGCAAGAATTTGAGCCCATATCAATAAATTTGCCAAATGCTGCAATAAAAAATCAGAAATCAAAATGAATTGAGCTGGATCGAGGAAAAGATAACATTTTGAACCTGCAATAAACAGGGTGCATATTATAACTTTCATTTCAAAGGCTTTAGGCTTGATTTACCCAATTATATCTGTCGATATACATCGCACAACGCCCATCGATGCGCAGTCTTTTTCACGCGGTATTCCTTATGCATAGTGCGTGTAAAGACTGTGCGTCGATGGGCATCGATCGATGCATATCGACAGCACTCTGAATAAACCATACATGTAAGCCTCTTGGACAATTATGGATACATATTAAAAAATGTGTTTGGAGTTAGGGTTTTAGAACTTCAGGGCTTATAGGGAAAGTTTTCATGCAGATATTGTCTAATAGTAAAGTAGCAATGTTGTGTGTTCTGCTGTAGGCCCTATGATCAAATATAATGAAGAATACCTGCTCAAGGGTTTAGCCAGGATTTGAAAGTAGGGCGTCCAAATCCAACGTCTCCGACCAGGCCGACTTCAATCAAGACATCATGACGTCAGAATATTATTTTTAATAATTAATATTCATATTTGAAAAATAAAAGGTAGACAATGATTAAGTTCTCGCTAGTTTTTAAACAACATGGCAAATGAACGAAAAGATACAACGCTGTATAAAAGCCCATTATGGCATTCTGAAGTTCACAAACTACAATAATTGATCAGATTTTGTGATAATCATGTTTATTGAAGATAGGTTCTAACATTCAATATCGAATTTCATATGGTAAAAAGCATTTTTGGATGCCTTGTTGGACGGCCTATGCATTTTCCAGGGCGTCCATTTTCGTGATCAGCCGTCCAAATGACGGCCGGACGGCTCTCTGGGTAAACCCTTGTACCTGCTAGTGCTATAATAATTACAGAAAAAGATTAGATTTAAGAAATAACTAGTTTGTTCACATTTAACAAGAATATTATTTAAACATTCTCTATCTCTCATTACTCTTCCAACTATCTACCTAGCTGTACACTGGTTCTGCATGACAATCTGGGTGTATCTCCAGAACACGGATTTCTGCGATTCCTGGGTGGAGGAGCGCATCTTCAATGGCGTCATCGGTGTCATCTATCTCTTCTGTTTCTTCAACCTGAAAGAAGGCAACTCTCGCTATCGTGTGACATTCTTCTACACCATCATGTTTGGCGAGAATGCGATTTTGCTGACGCTATGGTATTTGTACAAGGAGAGCGAGAGTTGGTATGACCCTGTGGCTTTTGGCGTGGTATTTGGTGGATTTGGTGTAGGTAAGTATGTGATTAAAAAGGGTGCCTGTTAATCTTATTAAGTATCCAAAGATGTGTGTTAATCATTTATTCAGATAAATTATCCTGGGGACCACTGGCATTTCAAGGTGGACACCATGTACATACAAAAAAAAACGAGTAAAAAGGGTAGTTTGTTACGAACGGGCGATGTACTCGAATTCACTAGAAAGGGTATAAAAATAGCAAAAATCGGGGTATAGTTTATACAAAAGCTTGGTACTTAAGGGTATGAAAATAAAACCTTTCCTAAAAATGCCATTTTCAATCAAACAGAACAATTGGCTGATGACTTTTTTAATTTAATTTATTGACATTATGAGCAATGTGTTGTTAAAAGGGCAATATATAGGGAAGAAGACAAGAATATCTTAATGAAAAAATATTAAGGAAGGCTTACATAAAAAGGGTATGTTTTTCAGACTTGATTTGAACATACTTGTTTAGGGTAGGAAAACACGGCAAAATACTTGTTAAGGGTATAATATGAGCGAAGGATAATACTTGTTTAGGGTCCATTTTGAAAGGTCATGTATGAGCTTGGTGTCCACCTTGCAATAGCAGTGGCCCCCCGGGGAAATTACGCAAATTCTTATTGCAAATATGAGCGAAGGATAATTACTTGTTTAGGGTCCATTTTGAAAGGTCATGTATGAGCATGGTGTCCACCTTGCAATGGCAGTGGCCCCCAGGAAAAATTACGCAAGTTCTTATTGCAACATTGAACATGTTGCAACAATGTAGCCTCTGACATGGTGGAAAGTGGCTGAGTTTCTAGTTTCACCTTAGATATGGATGCCTAAAAACAAATTTTAGGCTGGTTTCAAAAGAGAAAAGAATATCACCTTCCCAACAAATTGCCACTAAAGCTTTCAAATTGGCTAAGCTATCCATTATGAAAAGATACATTGGCTCTGCAATTAACCGCTGCAACCTAATACATCAATTGTCAAATGTGGACATTTGTAGCAACAGAGGACTTTGAGGCAAGCTACACAAGAGCATTGTGGATCTACATCGATGCAGATTTGATCTAGATCCCATCAGTGTAGATTGCGTGTACACGATTTGCATTACCTGCAGGTTTGTGTCTGTGACTATAATATATGTCATACCACGTGAATCAAAAAACAATTGTGCACGGATTAAAACTGATTTCGACCTTGATTAAAGCACCAAAACATAAATTTATTGTAGTCAAGCAGATTTGATAAGCTTCCAAATGCAGAAATAATGATAGAAATCGGATGAAAAATAAAAAAGATATGACCAATTTTGTAAGTACTTCTTAGCTTTTATCATAATGCCATAACCCGTAATTGTGATATGTAACTGTGTAAATCCCATTGGAATGGAAGAAAAAGAGACGTACTTACAAAATTGGTCATATCTTTTTTATTTTTCATCTGATTTCCATCATTTTTCTGTATTTGAAAGCTTAGCAAATTTGCTTTACTACTATAACTAGACATTTATGATTTGGTGCTTTTATCAAGGTCAAGATCAGTTTTAATCTGTGCACAATTTTATTTGATTCACGTGGTACCTGCAAAGTTGCCCGTCAAAGCCAATCAGTATCAGTGCCTTTTTGCATGTACTATTTGCATGTACAATGTGGATCCCAGAATTCCGCACCAATGTAGATCTGAGCTCTCGTGTAGCTTGCCCCAGTGAATTGACAGTGAATTCATTAGGCCCAAAAAAAAAGTGTTTGGTTGCCCTCCACAGCTTTTTTCAGAGAGGGTCTGTCGGTCGTTTTTTTTTTTTTTTTTTTCCAATTATTATTTTTTCAATACTCCTCCATGGACCGCTAGGTCGTTCAGCCTTCACAACTTCCCCCGCAACATCAAATCAAAACAATCAAATACCTCAGGGCATCCTAAACATTTTGAGGGTTGAATATCGAAAAAAGCAAAAATATGACATTGTTTTTTTGTAGTTTTCGGTAAATTTTGCATATTTTTTGAGAAAAAAGAAATATTTTTCAATAAAAATACCAAACCATTTTTTTTTTTGCCATATGTTGATTTATTTGCTGTTACATCTTGATATCATATTGAATTTTTTTAGGGCAGGCTATAAATAGTAATTTCTTGTTTTTCATTTGTGCAGGTGTATCCAGCATGCTTCTCTATTACCGATTCTTTCATCCACGAGGATCCGGTGCCATCTTACTCTACAAAAAGAAAACCGATGATGACAGACACCAATTACATCCAACAAAAGGTCATGCGCCCAGAAATCTTGCATCAGAAGGAGCAGAAATTTGTCGACGAAGTTGTTCCCCATCGCCTGTCAAAAAGCACTCGCCGTACTGCTCACCTGCGAAGCAATGCAGTAATAGCCCATTGGCTTATCCAATACCTAGTAGGTCACTTACTCCTTGTAAGTATTCTCCTTTAAGATCCGATTGTGAACTTCCCTACGACAGATACGGTATGCGCCGTCGGAGCCCGCATCGCAGTCAAAGTGAGCAATGCATTGATAGCTTCAGTAGTGAAGTCATCACGCCTCCTAGATTAGCACGTGTTTATTCAGATCATGTATACACGCGCCGTAGGTCTCCTAGGACACCGACTCCTAAGAAGCCTAACAATTTTGAATTTTCGGGATTTGCGACCGATCTGGTAAAGCAGTTCGATAAGAAAATGGATCGAGCTTGTGCGTCAGCGATGGGGAATTATTCCTACGGTTCGTACGGGTTTGATGTCGAAGCGCAAATGGGTCGCTCACAATACGAAGACAGTGGTGCTAACTCGGAGCATCGAGTTATGGTTCACTCATCGCAACAAGATCTGAGAAGACCACTGACGACGGTCGATGAAAACGATCAAAGTTCTGTTCACTTAGAATCTCTATCTGATACAATAGGCGACACACCTTCTAAGATCAAGAATGCACACGAGGTTAAGCAAATGTACAATACTATGACAACCGATTCACGATCACATCCAAACAGCAAAAGACAGCTTGTGTTTGACCGAAATCCTTCCAAAATGCAACCAAGATTTCCAACACCAAGGTGTGTATACCATCAAAGGATCCCGGCTTCGAAATCTAAAAGCTTACCAACACCAAGACGCCAAACTCCGCAAAAACCTCTTCTTCAGAGTCGATCGTTACCTAGGCCACAAAATTTGTGGCATGTATGTGAGATCGATATTTCTGAACCGAAAAATAATTTGAAGAAAGTTCAAAATGAAAATGGACACTCCAAGACTCCACCTAAACTTGAGCCTCCTAGTATTCCTCCGCAAGAAAAATTGAAGATTCCAGTAGACACTTCTAAGGGAGAGAGACAAATGTTGAAATGCGGGGATAAACGGAAGTTCAGTTTTAAAGAAATGGTACCTGAAGCAAAGTTGAAGGCGATGCGTTTTACCCCAAGACCAGAAGGCGATGGCCCGAGTAGTCCTATCTGGAAGTTGCGAGCTCTCAATGCAAAATTGTGGCAACCAAAGACAGTAGATATCTATAATCCGAACTTGAATAATTCACCCGGCAAGCTGGTTGTAGGACAAAAGCCATTTGGCCCTCGTTCAACGCAGAATTTTTCGTTTGGCTCCGAAGACTCTCCTGATTTTGGAAATGTCTACACAATCTTTGGGCCTCCAAACAGACTTAAAAATGTGAATTCCAATATCAAACCTAATAAACCTGCTCCAAGCATAAATGTAGCCCCAACCCCTCATAATAGCCTTCATCGTTCATCTTCAAATCCGAGACAAAATGCAAATTCAAATACAAGCTTTGAATTCGGTGTTAAGCAGAACCAATTCAATGCATCTAACTTCCGAAAGAAGAGCCCACTTAATTCCACTGGACCAAAGGAAAATATTTATGCCACCATTGAAGAGAATGAATCTGAAAACCACTACTCTGAACTTGCATCTTACCTACATGGTGGTAATGACAGTGGAGACGGGAGTGGTGGCAAAAAGAGAAAGATCTCTCCACGTGCTGATTTGCCACAACAGGACTTGAAAACAAGCCATCAGTCATCACATCCAGTTACTCCTCTTACTCCCTCCAAATCATACCGCCTTGCTGATCGTGATCTGCAGAATAGTCCTCACAGACACATATCATCATCTTCATCAAATCGTACAAAGTCGAGACTGAATTTTACACAAAATCAGAGAACAATTGCAGAATCGCCTACGCAATTTGAAGAGATTAAAGACACACCACAAATTGCTGCAATTAAGCCGAAAGACAGTAAATTGAAACTCAGTACTAACTTGGTAGAGTCGAATGTGAATTCAAGAATTGTAAATATTACTTCTAATCCTATGAACGATTTGCCAGGTAGAATCTCAACTTATCCACAGCAGCTGAATGGAGAAACAACTTCACAAGAAAAAGATATTTTCGGAGTAAAAGATATTTTCAAGGTGCCAGAGATTTGTAAAGTAAAAACACTGATGCCCAAATCTCTTGAAAATTATACAACAGATCAGTCAAAATCGGAATCGGTAAACAAGAATGAAAAAGGCCCAACACGTGTGACAATTACAATAAGCGCACCATCATACAGCAATAAATACGAGTCCAAGAAATCAGCCAGCGATGGTAGGGGCTCAAAGAAACCAATATCAGAAAGACAATCTCCCAAATCAAACAGTCTTTCGGATATTAATAACACTATAAATTCAAATATACATGAATCAATACCAAAATCACAGCTGGACTCCAAATCATTAGAATCAAATTCTAAGGACACTGCACCTAGGAATGATAAGAGTAGCAGTAGAAAGTCGATATCGTCTCTCGAAAAGCAATCGGGGAAATCGCAAAGTCTGCCGGAGATTGCGACCGCGAAAGAAAACTCACAATCCAAGAAAGATACAAAGCCTAAAGCACAGTCAGATAATAGAGAAAATAGAGACAATTTCAAACAGCCAATAAAACCAAGCGGCAGAAAACCTCTCAGCCAGTTACAAAATGGATCAATACTGGCTTCATCAAACAGCGAGAAACATAATTTGTCGGATAAATCCCTTATTTGTCGCAAATCCAAACTATCGCCTACGATTGAAAACGTCCTTCCGCTCATGCAAAGTACTCCTGCTTTACCGGATTGTCGCAAGTTGTTGAAATTTGAAAGCACAGGAGCAAAACCAAAAAATAGACAACTTCAAACGGGATTAAAAATTAAAGACTATGAAAAGTCAAAAACAAAGAAAATGTTGTCACCGGATGAAAACAAAAGCTTGTCTATGATTGCTAATCCAACCGAATCAAAAGCAGAAGAAATCAGGATAACGCAGCCCGGTCCGTCCATTATGGAGTCGAGATTACGAGAACGACTGGGGAGATGTGATACGGACATCATGTCGGGGAAAGAAAATCAACTTCTATCCATCGCAAGGATATTTGATGGTCTAAGCCCGACAGATTCCTTTGTTTCAACATTAGCATTTCAAAGTACAAAACGAGCACCCCCTAGGAAACCCCCACGCACGACGTCACTTGGTAAAATGCCGAAAAACATGGTGTATGACGAAGCCAAATGTAGCCAAAGTCAGTAAATGGTACTGATTTCTAGAAGTATTTTTGTATATATTGCAAAGTTATTTTTATCTAAATTATTTAAAATCACTGGTGTTATTTTATTAACCAGGGTGTATATTACACATTTATGTGCTATGTAACATAGTTTCCTTTTTATAAAATATTTTAATCATGAAAAGATAGATTTGCTTTTTAAAAAAAACATATTCTCATCGATAATGTTTCAAATTAGTCACTGCAAAGACAATCAGAATGATTTCATTGTTTTTTAACTGAAATTCATCAATTTCAATTTTGCATGATCAACACCATTCATGGGTGTACTCTTTTGCTGAACTGATTATTACA
>JXSR01S010627.1:18725-39902 GCA_000969725.1 Ophiothrix spiculata
ATACATAAACATATTATGATGATATTGTACCGATAATATTTGCAAAGATTCTTGTAGAAATGGTTCACAAAATCTTATCATGACCAAATGATAATTAGAGAAATCAATGGAACATGTTTACAAGAATCAACATAATTCTGTATTCGCACTCAACTAAACATTTTAATCACTGCCTTAAACATTTAATTTATGTTGTAAGTTGTAACATAGAGAACCTGATACTTAGAATTTAAGTCTAATTTATGCTTACTATGACTGTTATTTTAGGAACAGTGTAAAAATTGCGGATTATTTCTACACTAACCTGTTATAAACAAAAATACTGCACATTTTTTTTCTATATCATAAGTGGGCCAATTAACTGCGCAAGTAATTTTATAAAATGTCGATTGCACAACGTACAAGCACTAATTATTGAATTTTAACCAATTTACATTGATTATATAGAGTGAGTTCTAGATACAGTTAGTTTCAAACAACATATCATGCTGAGAAGTTAATGCTCTAATTCCTCAGACAAATTAAAGGAGCATGGTTCAATTTTCATAATTTTGATTTCAATTTTATATGAAAGCTCGATCCAAACAATGGTAACGCTAGGCCCCAAATGTCATAAAATACAAAAAACTCAGAATTTTGTGAATCCGTGATACAATTTGGTGAGTCTGGGACGCAGATATGCAGCTTAGTGCTAAGCTTGGATCCAAATGTTTTGATTTTATGAGCTATCACATATTTCATAGCTGTCTATACTTTGCTGTACAAAATTATTATGGTTACCATAATAAGACACATTTTTATTCATATCTCCAAAACTAAACATGCTTCAGCCGTAAAATTTTAGAATGTGGGATTTGAGAAAAATATGAGTAATAAATTAATGTCAAAATCAGAAAAAAAATTGAAGGAATCAGTACTACTTACAAGTATTCAAAATGCTGCAGTGCACACAGAACTCAAGTAATACCAAATTTTGTAACTTATATTACTTTTCATTCTTGGCGTTTAAAATGTCAAGTTTAAACCAGTACTGAATTTGTTCTCTTTTGTAATGTAAAGATGAACCAAGCCAAAGAACTTTGGTGTTTTTATACTTTCCATTACATGTAGTTTCAAGATTAACTGAAATGTATTTGTAATTTTGTAAACGAACTTGTATGATATTTCTGCAAGAGTCATTTTAACAGTATTTTACGGCACATATTATTGCAATATTTAGGGTCAACAGTAACTCCACAAACTTGCCATATGAATTTCTATAAGTGCTTTTTTAAAGTTTGAAGCATAACTACACATTTGAATAGACCTTTTCAAAACATTACTTTTCAAGAATTTCCATTTGAAGCTGATTTTACACTTTCCGACCATTGCCGACAGAAAAAGTGACTCTTTAACACAATAACCAGAATGTAAAGTTTGCATTCTCATTAACTGGTTGCGTACGAATTCGACTTGTAATTAGCACTAACGAGTCACTTGAAGTGTGAGTTGAGTTGACTGGCAATTGTAAGCTTAATCAGACGATTTCAAATGGAAATGTCATTCTTTTCTGTCAGTGAGCATGAGCATATCGTACCCCAGCCAAAAGTTGTTCAGAATTAGTGCCTCGAACCATATATGGGTCTGAATATAATTATTTTTCACTTTTATTGCACTGCAAATGCGAGAGAATTTTCGGAAAAATTTGTTTATACAAGAACGTACATGCTAATGATCTCGTACGTACTTGGTTGTAATAAAATGGCCATGTGATCGTGTTCCGAAGATTTCCGAACAGATTTTGAAATTGTCTATTGTCTACATAAAGTTATTTGGACTTAATACATCTTATTATGCTGTGTTTGACAGTACTGTTTCTTAAGGGCCATCATAGACCATCACTCATCAGAAACACTTTGTTGGTATTATGCTCCCTTCTTGGTTGAGCACTTTACCTTTGGATGATTTCAACTGAATCTTATATTATTATTGGATGTTTTATGTAAAAGTTATGATAGACATAATACAAAAGGTGTTCAATAAGTTTTGTGGGCTGAGGGAGACAGAAATGAGCACTGCTGTTTTTATTAATATGCTATGTGGCTTCACTTGATTGAAGAGTAAGTGGAAAGTTTCAGGGAAATATCTTTGGTTTTATTTTCCAGAACTTAGAACTTGCCAGTTAGGGGTTTTCTGAGAGTTTTTTTTTCCCCTTAAAAGGTGTGTGTTCTGATCACTTCCATTCACAAAATCAAATTGGGAGATTTTGATACCACATGAAAGCGCATAATTTTTTCATAACCCCTGTGAATTTTCACGCCTGTTTTATGTTTCGTTTAAGAGATTTGGTCAAAAAGTGCTGAATTAATGGAGTTTCTAAAAATAAATATCCTGTGTTGGCTCAAGATATGAGAATTAAACTTTACGATTGCTTTATGTTGGTCATGATCGACCCTTCATTCAAATATATGGAAAAAGAATATGTTAAAATTATCACCAGATCGGAATACCTACCTTTAAAAACTGAAGAAATAACGGAACTTAAATCTGATGTGTAAAATCCCTCTGCCAGTTGCTACACCCAACAAATTCAACAAAGGAACCAACACTTGAGAAAGATTACTCCTTGAAGTAACATGAAAAGAATTGGGCTGCAAATTTCAAAGAATGTCAGGGAGGAGATAGATGTGAGATGGTTATTTTTGATTGATTTTTAATCATTGCTTTTAAAATTCTAAGCTTTAGAACATCTAACAGGCAAGATTTAAGATTCTGAAAATAAAAATGAAAGCAGATAATTACTTGCAAAAAATGTCAAAAGTTTGCTTTATTCTTCCTGAGGCCACAAACTTATTGAACAACCCTTCAGGGATGAAACTAAGACAGTGTTAGTGTGGGTCCTTGAAAGTCCTTAAATTTTATTTTACTTATTCCAGGCCTTGAAAGTCCTTGAAAAACTGACTTTATCAAAAAAGTAAATGAAAGTCCTTGAATTGTTGAATGTCAGAATTATTAGAAATAAATATGTCAAAAGAATTTACCATGCAATTATTTTTATCCAAAAATGGGAGAAAGCAAATGTATTTTGTTGATACATATTCCACCGGCCGCCACCGATATAAGTCCTTGAATTCTTGGAAAAGTCCTTGAATGTTGTAAGTGAAAAAGTGCACCAACCCTGTAAGACTGCACAAATGTACCAGTACTTGACCTACTTTCAGATTCCCTTTGCAATTGCAGTTTAGTGCTGGGCAAGGTCTCCGAAGTGCCAAATTTAATTCTGGGCCATGATCAAGTGTTGGTGCAAACTACACAATGCACCAGTATTCCCAATATTGCATTTAGTGCAGGACAAGGTCTCTTAAGGTGCCATTTTAATTATGTGCCATGGTCACGTTTTTGTGCCTTCCATTTCAAAGCATTTTTAAACACTGAAGGGTCAGTTTATATTTATGAGCTACCAAATATTTGGTGCAACAAGTTTTTGTTATCTTATAATCTGAAATACAATTCCAGTGTGTTTTCTAATAACAATTAAAAAGAAGTATAAACTGACCCCTTCTGAATTATTTGATTCATTATTATTGCTGCCCGGAGTAGAACTTGCAATTGCTTTTCTCATCAATTTTCCATATTACATTTTAGTTGGTATAAAAGTGATTAGTGCCATCTTTTTATGATCAGTACACGTAATTATGGAAAGCATTATTTTGCCGCGACTGTAGCGGTTTACATTTGATTTGGCAAATGTGATGAGTGCCATCTTTTTATAATCAGTACACGCAATTACGCATACCAGATACAAATCATTATTTTGCCACCACTGTGCCATTTTCTGACAGTAATTCATTTTGCAGTATAAATAAGTTTGTATGTTCATTTTCTAGAGTGAGCCATATAGACCAAATGATTGTTGTGGTTCATTGATGTAAACATTGACTTAAAATTGATGGAACTTAAAAAGTTCCAAATCAGTATTGCAATACTAGTACTGTTGTGTACCATACTAAATATATATGTAATTTAGCAGCATTACTTGACTGCCTTAAATCACTGAAATGTGTTCTTTTTTTAAATACCGCATTCAGGTTTACTCAACACAAAGTTTTCTATGATTATAACATACAAGGTAAGGCCACACTAATTTATTCGTTTGTCTCAAAGTTACCACGCGCGTTAGTTTAAACGTGCGCATTAACATTGCCATCTGTCAAAATTTGACAAAGTTTTCCAAATATTTTTTTTTTTTCAATTTCGTCAAATAAAACCCATCGAACATCTCAAATTGTGCCCTGTTGATCGCAAAATGAAAACAGCCTAAGTAATACTTACGACAATTCCGTAGCAGCCAGTTTAAATTTCAATGGATGGAAATTTGAAATGCCTGGTATTGAAGTTTTAAAAGGGGGGGAAAAACGCATTCCGCATTAGGTTTTTCAAATTTAGGTGAGCTTTTGAGACAAACAATTAAATTAAATTAGTGTGGTCTAAACAAAATATTTTAGTTTGAAACACTTGTGTCATACTAACTCATTGACCCCTGATATGAAATGCGGCCGGCATGTAGATTTTTACTAAAGGTTGACTTAGTATATAATCCAACTCATCACAGTTCAGTGAATGGTTTTGGAGTTTTCGATGTCAGTACCAGGGGAGTCTACTGTCACTGATCTGTGTACGTGCCAATAATTTGCATTTTTGGCCTCCCATACTTTAAAGTGTGTCAAATGTGAAAAATTGTTACATTTACTTTCTGTTTTTTGAAATGGCAATTTCTGTGATTTATTTTTCATTTGGTTTGCCTTTCAGTCATTAATCAATGTGTTTTTTTAGGTAAAACTTATAAAAATGTACTAATATAGTATTTTTGTTCTTATTGTAATCAAGATGGCGTGTTTGCTCTGTGACCAAATCTTGTCAACTTGCCTGTAGCGTAACCACTGGGGGTGGGGGAGGGGGTGCAGGCAAGAGCTCCCACCCCAGAAAAAATGTCTGCTTACCCCACTCTCCAAAAACCCCAAATGAAATCAAGAGAAGTATAGAGTTTTATTATGTAGTTCAATGATGATGTTAGTGTTTAAAATTTTATGGGTTTATTTTTCGAATTTTTCCCAAATTTTGACAATATTTAAGAAAAACTAGGAAAAATTTCCCCCCAAATAGCACAAATGCCCCCTCCCCTGGTTAAGACAGAACACACAATTAGAAAAAGTTCCTCAAATCAGTCTTGAATTAGTTTATTGCGCAAATAATACAGATATATTTACAGGTATCTATCCATGTGTACAACTGGACTTAGTTATTTAAGCCCAAGGAATTTATTGAATGAGTGGCATATTTCGTGCTACATTTATTTTTGCTCTCAGTTCGCCTATTGCAAAAATAAGTGTACTGCCGTTCTATACAAATGAAAATGCATGAAATGATTGGAATATTCAAATGATTCTAAATTTGTTGTGTACGAAAATTACTGAGCTTGAAAATATTTACATTTCAGTGAAAACAGTACAAGTATATCTGTAACCACCTGATCTGTTCTATAAAATAAAAATATTTCCTATTCGATTTGATTGTTTCAACAAACGCAAACTGTACAGTTATAAGAACAATTTGACCATTGATCAGAATTAGTGAATAATTAGGGAATTCAAAAGAGGGAATTGTCTTTTTTTTCGCCAAAACATACCATAATATGATTTTCTACAGATCATATAAGGATGTATTTTTATTTGTACATAATAATTACTTGAAATATCACAAAGTTATGCCCCACTAAAACAGCTAATCTATCGAAGAAAATAGCAATTTCTTACGATTTTTCTATGGCATTTTTCAATAAATGTACGCCGGCGTATGAGTCTCCCTTCGGTGACGTCATCGATTTTTTACAATATTTCTGATGATTTTTGATTTTTTCCGTTGGGCGTAAAATCAACAACACTTTCAACACGGAAATAAAACATGTTTTGGGCTATAACATCACAACCTGACATTGGATCGAAATTTTTCATTGCAATTCGTGATCTGCAGGTTATGAGCTTTCCAATGGTATATAACACATATAGTAGAATTTCTTCTTTAAAGCCGTGTGCAAGTGAAGAGCTTTTCCATATTAAATCTATTTCTACGACTCACTGGGGTATCTGATTAGCAAACACATATTTTATTCCAAGAATGTTATAATATAAAAAATAACATTGAAATGAAATGATTGCTTGATAATCAGTTACCCCATAAAGTTGAAATTAAGAGACTTTTAGAAATGGACTTTCTTGAAAGCACTCTTTAGTTGGCTACAAAAGTGGGTATTTCTTGTTTATCATGCAACCAATGAGGCGTTCTGTTTGATGGCCAATAGTATTAGGGTTAAAACATAGTCGGCCTCCAAACAAAATTTTCGCTACCAAACATTTGATCTTGACGTCAAAATGACGAGTGACTCCAAAGTAACTTCAACACCAAGTTGAGACCAAATAAAATTTCGCGCTAAATTGCACATGTTATTGAATTGCCATATACTTTAAATTCGATGTCAAATATTTTGTGACGTCACAACCAAATGTTTGGTAGGGAAATTTTTTTTTTGAGGCCGACTATAGTTTCGGCCTCACTCTGTAATGTTAGAATTTCATATTATTTCTGGCTGAAGTTTTTGAAAGCATGTGTTGTGCTCAGAGCCCAACAATTTACATAAAAAGGTATCAGCTCGACCTCTGCTGATGCACAGTTTTTGGATTTTATAGCTTACTACTACATGTAGTGCGTCTAAAGACTGTATCGGGTTTAGCATATGTGAAATGTGATATTACTTGAATCATTGCATCGCTCAAATTTGTTAACAACTTGATAAAAGTCCAATTAATTCTTGCTTCAGAATGTAGGGTAGTTTACCAGGGTATAGAAAAAATAAACCTTTCTGGGAACTTCTATTGTGCTGATGAGAATTCTCTGTGAGGTTTAGCAGAGGCACCAAGCCATGCCTATCAATGACAATTGTACTCTGAATGTACTATTAGTATACTCCTACTGCTTAGTATACTTATTAGTACATTGACCAAAACTCATGATTGCTTTTTTTGTTATTAAAAGTCATTGCTTCAATTTGCTTCCATAGCAATGCTCGTAGCATTTCAAACAATTCAGCCTTGAATAATAATCCATTTGCTTACCTTTTTTGTAATGTCTTTGTGCTTTCCTTTTTCCTTTTTTTTTTTTTTTTTTTTTTTTTATTGCTTACAAACTTTCAGTCATTTTCTAATTTGCAATATTTTGTGTAATCTACACGTTTGCTGCTTTCTTTTTATACTTAATAATCTTGCAATGAAATAGCTTTCAAATATTTTTATGCATTCAAAATCATGACTTGTTTTGTGTGTACATTTTTATCATGGTTGTAACTTTTGCTGAAATTATTTTTAAATAAAGGATCCTGGAGCTCTCTTTCTGCTGCTATTTTTTATTCCTAGCAATTTTCAAATCTTTATTTTTTGTCTATAAAACTGGACTATCATGGTTTTGAATTCTTTTTATTCTAGCTGGTATCATGAGAAAATTAAGTGAAATTTGTGATAGAATTGTATATTTTCTAAATGTGTACAGACTATTATATGGATTTGGTTTTGAGTAATATTGTAGATTTTATGTATCACTGTAGACTCAAAAACAGAACTGTATTTTTATCATTGTGTGCAATTTGATTCTAGTAGCAGTGTATAGCCAATCCATTTATGGACCAAATGTTTTTAGAGTGTGGACCAAATGTATAAGTTTGAGAACCAAAATACTATAAACCTTGAAGTGTGCAACAAGCAATCAGACTCTGTTACAAGATCCAAAGAATATTCCTTGTATTCTACAACATTGTGAATTGTTGTTTTTGCATTGTGTAAGAAACTAACAATGATTGAATCAGACCAAATCACTGCATATTAATACACATGGTACATGAATCTTTCATGATTTTGGTATTTTTTTTGGTTAATTTTGTTGCTACCAAATGGACAAATCTGGCATATAAATTCATTTGAATATTCAACATGATTGGGTACGTTGTTATGATTAAAAGTATGGACTAATTTATTTCCGAGGAGTATGGTCGTATTGGTTTATGTGTGTTAATCGGTGGCTTGTTGCATACTTCAAGATTAACAAGAGTATAGAGTTTAGAATAATGGTAGATACAATAGTCAGAATGTAAGTGTAGACTCTTATAATTTTTTAAGGAGCATACTATGGTGGTACAATAGCCAGGTTACAGAGGCTGCTTAGCATGCTCAGTGCAAGGCTCTTCTGAAGCCATTACCAGGGACAAACCAAAATTATGCTATGGTCACATAACATAATTTTTGCGTTACCCTATCGGTCAACGGTCGGCGACCGGTGGTTATGTGACCATATCTGAAGACATCATTTTAAAACAAACTGCAAGGTTTTAACTCTGAATTAAATTCTTGCAGCATGGTTTCGGCGTCTCCACTGCTTACGGACACCGTCCGGTTACAGTCCGATGTCCAGGCGGTGTCTGCTGAATTTCTACCTGGTATGATGCCTTAAACACTTTGCAACCTCATGGCAAGGTTATGTGACCAGGGTATCACTATGTACATTCATGTGTTTTATATCAGTTGTCATAGCAACACGAAGCATTTGCAACAATTATTCAGTTTGAAAACATATTTCAAGAGGTTTAATATACCACTGCTTATGATCTATATTTGCAGAAATCATGTGGTTATGTTTGTGGGTCATGCCACATTTAATCATGAGTGATTTTTATATTTCCATGATCATTGAAGTTCCATGATCATTGAAGTTCAACTTTACAATGTATTTTTGTTTTTCAGCATTTTATGTTCTATGGGTTACAGTCTATTTATCTATACTTTAACTTGTTGATAAAGCAAACAACTTAAAATTCAATAGCATGTAATTGACCTAAATCTGATATCACCCACTTTACTTAGTGTTAGCAATAGCTCGATTGTGGTAGTCACACCCTTTGATCACACTCACTTCTAATCACACGTATGATTTTCTTTGCTCATTTCTGATTGTTACAACACAGTTAAAATCACTGAGTACTTTTAAAAGATGATGTATCCATCAATTTTTGAATGCAGTGGAACCTTGTCAACACAAAATCTGTTAGCATAAATACCCTGATAACACAGAATGGTTGTTTAGTCACAAGTATTGGTTTTCTATATGAATTCAGTTGAATAGCACAAAATCCTGATAACACAAACTTAACTTTGTGACCCATTGATTTCGTGTTAACAAGTTTCCACTTTATAAGCCAAACTATGTACTAAAGTGTGCATAATCAAATTTTTCTGGGAACAGCGCAGCCGCGTTACCGTGGATTTCGAAGCCCTGTAGTTTATCTTAAAAGAAGAAAGATAATTTTTAACAGAGTGATATATAGGCAAAAATATTGGTCATATATTTGTACAGAGTCATGTTTATGTCACCCTTTTTTTGGGTGTAAAATGGGGATATCAACACGGAGAACAGATCCACATAGATGCGAAATGATCTGCCACTGTGGATCTATTGTCTGTAGATATCTCCCCAATGTTCAATTTGATGACATTTTAAACTGTAAAGTTCTTGAATAACATGATTGTTATACATTTGTATATACACCATACATGTTTTATATTGCAATATATGTCAACATGTTTTTGTAATGAATATTCATATCTCACTATTAAGTAAATATAATCACAAAAACTGTGATGTAAAACATAATAATAATACTTTGAAAAAAACTAAATGAAAGTGTTTTGTTGTGATCTTTGCCCTCTTGGGCTTGTCCTAAACATCCCAGATACTGCAAAAAGCACTTCTAAGGCCTGATCAATACCCTTTAATTAGCTACAAAATATTTGGTGACACAAGCTTTCCATGTTAATTTCAAAGTATTTTCTAATCTTAATGAAGACTTAGTAATACAGGGTGTCCCAGAAAAAACCTTACAATCTTTGTGTGTAATTTTCTTAGGTTTAACGGACAGTCAGAAAGTAAGTAAACATTGGATGCATTTTATAGTCCATGAAATGAACTTTTAGACACCCTTTGTTTCATTTCAATCGAGAGTGTAAAACAAAAGTTACCTTTTATCAAATATTTGGGTGGATTTTTGTCTGGTCCAGTTTTATGATTTTTGCTCATAAAGCAGAGGTGTTTCTGAATGGAATAAACATGCGTCATCTTGGGAAAATTATCATATCCGTCTTATTTTTTCATCAAAACTGTTCACAGAATATTTAGTAAAAATTGTTATGGTTGGATGAGCAGATCAAGGACATTACTCAATATAACTTCATTCAAGATGAATCTTGAAATTGGACCAGACAATTTTACATCCAAATATTTGATAAAACGTAACTTTTGTTGTACACTACCCATTGAAATGAAACAAATGGTATCTTAAAGTTCAATTCATGGAATATAAAATGAATGTTTTTATACTTTCTGACTGTCTGTTAAATCTAAGAAAATTGAACGCAAAGATTGTAAGGTTTCTTTTGGGACACCCTGTAAAATTAACCATGATAATCCAAATAATTGGCATCATGCATGGAGAATGTTGTTTATTTCTCATCACCAAACCTTTATTATTAGAAAATACATAGGAATCACATGTCATTTTACTCTGTGATATTATCTAACAAAGACTATTTGCTCCAAATATTTGGTAGCTCACAAAATGAAAAGGAATTAGGGGTGCTGAAAATCACTGACTCAAAAAAAACATTTAAGGTTTGATGGGCAGTGTGTTATGTTGCATGTCTCAATAGGCCTGAAGGGCTAGATACACTTTTCATTTTTGTAGTCATTTTCATTCAGAATTTTATCATTGGTGTAAATGTTCTACAATGGTGTAAACTGTTCATTCTGAATGAGCATTTCATTCTAAATTTTCACGTTATGCAGAATGTAGTTAATGGAGACATATTTTACCCCATTGCACATTTTAAGTGCATACTGATGGGTAGTATGTTTAATCATTTATTTCTACAACCTAGATCTATTCATGGTAAGCTAAGGGCGAAACCATAGTCGGCCCCCAAACAAAATTTTTCCTACCAAACATTTGGTCCTGACGTCACCAAATATTTTCCATCGAATTTAAAGTATGAACGGGTAACAAACATTTGGTCCAATGTATATGGCAATTCAATAACATGTGCAATCTAGCGTGAAATTTTGTTTTGGTCTCAACTCCGTGTTGCCAGTTATTTTGTTTGGAGTCACTCGTCATTGACGTCACGACCAAATGTTTGGTAGGAAAAATTTTGTTTAGAGGCCGACTATGGTTTGGTTTTATCATCTGCTTAAAATAATTATTATTTTTTACACAATGATGAAATTGTACATGGAAAATGTTCATTCAGCATGTTAATTTACACCATTCTAAAACATTGATCACCACGAGAAAAATTCTGAATGAAAATGTCTACAAACTACAAAAATGACAAACTGTATCTAGCCCTTAAAAGTCATTGCTGAAATTCCTGGGTTGCTTGTTATTTTTTTTAATTGGATTGCTATCTTCAGTCGGATAACAACCATTGAGCATGTTGAGTATATTAATTGAGTGGAGGATCTGCAAATAACAATATGAATAATTGGTTTCTTACAAACTTTTAGCTTTAATGTTTTCTACAATTTGGATTTCCGTTTCACTACAAAACTGCTTCTTTTGCAACCCAAAATCCGGGGGGGGGTGCTACTTAGTACAAGAGGGGTTATGGGGACGTGCTGCAAATTCGGGTAGCAAAATCAGGCTTTCTGGTATTCCAATCGGTCCTTTTTTTTTTGCAAAACGAGGCTTTCTTTTCAAAATATTCGGAAATTTGCGCCAAATGCCGCAAATTTGGACATTTCTTCTCACTGAAATGTTAGCAAATTTTGCCAAAATAGAGCAAATTTGGACAGAAACAATGAGATTTTTGATTAAATTTGGCTCAAAATTTAAAAGATTTGGTATATGGATGAGTCAATTTTTCTTAAAAATGGGTATTCGGATGGGTGGCAAAGTTCCAAATTTTCCAGAGGCAAGTCCCTACCCAAACCAAATTTTGAGTACCCCCACCCCGGGCCCAAAATGTACGATTTCCGCAGCCAGGCTATATAACTTTTGCCATCTTCATTTTATGTAGTCAGATTTTATACTAGTATACATGAAAATGTCTTCCCATAAGTAAAATAACATAAATGGCGCCATATTAGGTGTTAATGTTTTGTTTATGTTGCAAAATTATGTTCTTGGTAAATCATATGGAGTCAATCGTTTATTATTATTCTTTTAATTGTTCAATTACACAAGTATGATTTTCCTTTAATCATGCGTGTTGTTATTGTAACATTGAACATTATGGATATTTATGAAAAACATAAATGCCCTTTGAATTTAAACTAGGTAAAGTTTTGGGGCAACTCTACCATCACAGTACCATCTGCTAGCGCCGGACCGGGCGCCAGGCGGACGCTATTATATTTTTCCCGTTCAGATTAAGAGAAAAGACTGGGAGAAGAGATCGAATTCAGGTTATTTGGGTTTAAAATATTTGCATATAACTGGTCGGTTTAAGCAACATTTCTTTCTCGATGGATCCGGGGATGAATCAATACAAAAAAGAAAACGTGAAGCAATAAATTAGTTTACCCATTTAGATTCAGAGTCGAGTTTATGATAAACAACTTTTTAACCAGTCTGTCGGTCAAGTTCAATGTTTTTTGTTTTGTCTGAAACCAAAAGTTATACCCTCTTTGACGTGAATGGTTTAGATCACGTAGATAATAACGTTTGTTACACATGACGAGATGTGTTCATTAACGGATAAACACAGGTAGGGGAACCACTGTATAGTGCGAAGTATAGCCTGTGCGATGAAAAAATAAAATATGAAATAAGAATTTTAAAAAATCCCTTTTCGATTTTAAATAAGTATTTTATATGGGTTTATATACGAGGGGTATCAAAAAGTTTTAAACTGGACCCAGAAGAAATGGCGCCAGGAGCAACATTTTTTTTATGAGTTTAGGCATCTTTGCATAGTCAATGTGCAAAGTAACACATTTCTCCTACTTTTAACTGACCGTTACGCGTCTTCAGACCATTATTGTAGGGATCCTCTCTATTGAAAAAATTTGATTTTATATTTCAATGAAAATCAACATTTATAGGTCGGTCATGTTTTATTACGCCACGGTGACGTCATTCATGAACCAATTTCCATAATTTTGGTATCAATGGATAGAGGAAACCATGTTCTTTTCTATGGTATCAAACAACTAAAAACTTTGGTGGTATCAATAAGATTTACCGGGCCCTGTAACCCTTTAAAATGTACTAACATTTCTCAATTTCCTCCATGCATGCAGCTTATGTTTTAAGCGGGTAGGTAGATAGCATCAATCGCCACCTGTAAAGAAAGTAAAACTACTTATGAGCCAATTTCTGCACCATAATGTATATAAAGACGATTGATTATTCTGACAAAAGTTCATTGATATAGCTCAATCCCTTCTTGATAAAGTTCAAAACTTTTTGATACCCCCTCGTATACTATATAAGTCGAAATTATAACATAAAAAAATCATTATCAGCATCTCAGAATGATACTGAGCTTAATTCTGCTCAGTAATTGAGATCATGATTAGGAATTCGAAATTTAAACATGTACCTTATTACTGAGTTCTATTTATACTTATTTCCAAGAATAATACGTTTAAAACGCAGTATTTGGTTAAAACCCCTTAAAACCTGAGATAACTTATCTCAGGTTAAAACATGGCTTCTCAAATGCCGGTCCGCCGAATTTGGCCCGTAGGTCCTTGAGTTGTTTTGCTATATGGTCAGTATAGCAACTCTAAATGAAAAAAAGGGAATCCTATGTCAAAATTGCTTGATAGGAGCACCCCAACATGAAATGAACCGAAACGAATCGTCTTTCCAAGTTCAAGTTGGGCAGGTAAAATACCAATTCTAGTCACAAAGGGAAGATTCATTAAACCGTGTCCATCAACTTGAACCGTCATTTAATGAGATATCCTTAACTAATTTCTTAATGTGACGACAACAATTTTTGGATATAATTGCTGTATGTTTCTACGTTTAATTATTTCATTTAAAATGTTAGTAACATCAGATCGGATTTGTAACGATCCAATTTCAATATAACTTTTTCAATGTTAATTGATTTCTTTTTTGTTTTAAACATATTTTAATCGTTTCTCTAGAAGTTAACAAACCAGTTAAGGTACATACACAAATTTTAAACCAATATACAATTTTTGTTGTGTAATTGGTTCACAATTAGTATCTTTAGGCTTACAATTATTATTTCCATTTCTACGAACATTACATTTTCCAAAATATGACATCCTGGAACTTGAAAATTATTTGATTGAAATATTAAAATGAATTGCGATTTATATCAATTGTTATTGCATTAATAACCCAAAGTAACCCAATTCACAACACCACCGTGTTGAGTTCCTTTTTCTTGAATTGAGTAAAAAGCCCTCTAAACCAAAGCACCATCGGCTTTCTTGTTTGGTTTCTGCTTCTGCAAAACTGCTTCTCAAATCAAGATATAAACAACATTCTTTTCAAATATACATGACTGCTTAGAATTTCTTTGGAACCTAATTATACATTTGGCAAAACGATATGAAGGAAAAATGGTTCTTTTAGCTTAAGTTTATCCTAGAAAGTACAGTCTCCGCAGCAGGCTTTGTAATTATTATTTTTGCTACCAAACATTTGGTTGTGACGTCAAAATGACGAGTGACACCAAAAAAAATAACTTCAACACCGAGTTGAGACCTAAATAAAATTTCGCGCTAGATTGCACATGTTATTGAATTGCCATATTACATTGGACCAAATGATTGTTCATACTTTAAATTCGATGGCAAATATTCGGTTACGTCACGACCAAATGTTTGGTAGGGAATTTTTTGTTTGGTGGCCGACTATGGCTTCAGCCTATGCCTACTTATCGTTCATTGGTGACTATATACCCTGGTCACTCATTCATAACACACATCCGCAGACTGTGGGTGGCAGGATGCGGATTGGTGAGTGTGTGACTGGGTGAGTGTAGTGGACACAGCAGCAGCAGTTCTCCCGGATCATCAACAGCTTCTGGCTCTTTTTAGAGCCATCAGAAAGAGATAAATGCTTTTCAGGTATTCACTAACATTTGTAAAGTATTCTACTAACACAACTTACTTCTTACTAACTACTCCAGCATGATCGCTGTACTGGCCTTGCGGTTAGCGTATCTAGGGGAGATTTCTACTAAACTATCATCACACTCATCGCACTAATAAATCATTTTACTAATCAACAAACCAGTTCCTGTTCTTACGGACAGATACGTATTCCGATACGATTCGCAACCCAGTTTTCCTGTTCTTATGGACAGATACGTATTCCGATACGATTCGCAACCCAGTTTTCCTGTTCTTATGGACAGATACGTACTCCGATACGATTCGCAACCCAGTTTTCCTGTTCTTATGGACAGATATTAGCAATCCAGCTTTACTGTTCTTTTGAACAGATCCTAGCAACCCAGGGGTCAAGCTTTAATGCAGTGACCCAGCTCCTGTTGGAGCAAACCTATTCCATTCCATTCCATATATACCCTGGCATTTTTGTAACACATACCCATAATGTAGGCCATAATCTCATAACCAAAGATAAAAGTTCCAAATCACACATAAGACAAAATTATTGCATAACTACGATATACTGGTATAAAATTGGATCGATTGAGCCCATATTTATTGGTCGAGCTATGAGTTGCAAAAATATTGGGCGAGACGCAGTCGAGCCCAATATTTTAAAACTCATAGCGAGACCAATAAATATCGGGCGTAAATCATCCAATTTTATCATTATCATGTTTTGGATCCAATATTTTCCCACACTTGGACACCTCAAAGCATGATAATGGCCGCACTTGGTTTGACAACGCGTATGTATAGTAACGTCCATGAATAATCTGTTGTCTGGCAAATTGTTGTTTTTACAAAATAAAAACGAGATTCATCTATTGAATTACCATGACAATCATGGGCCTGTAGAAGTTTTGAAATTAGGCCTATCATGCCTATTATCGATGACTGATTTGACAGGGTTTATTATCAATATCCCTTTTCCATGAATATCCCAATAATCGTACCTATAATAAATTCATATACCTAATATATATGCCATAGCCTTACTGATGATATATTGAAGTACAGGACCTATAATAATCATGATGTCTGCTCAAATAATTTATCAAAGGATATATGTCGGTCCGAATCGTGTGACTAGTATTAATAGGGATAATAGTCATCATCTTATGCAAACTATGCTGTACTATACTTAAGTATAGTACCGTAATTTCCGGAATATAAGCCGCTGTATTGCATTTTATGTAATAATTAATTTCAACAATGTTTTATTTATCTTATCTTTTTTAGCGTGTCCATCATGACACAAATAGTTGTAGGTCCACCTTTCGTGAACGCCCCACCTCAGCTGCAACAACATCGAGAAAGGTTCCCGGTTTACGACACCCTGTGCTTCCCACTTTGCGGTCCATGGTCGTTCGGAAGAGCAGGCGCATGTGGAGGTGCTAATTGTTGCGCCGTACTCAATGGATTTGTTCTCATCATTTTTGGAATAATATCACTTGCTTTGGGATCAGCTCTAGCATCGTATTACACAGATTTTGATGGCTATGCATATGCGCCCATTTGGGCTGGCGTCTTGGTAAGGCTTTATTTGATGTATTTTGTATACGCGTCTGATTTGTATTGGTCATTGGCGTAAAAGAAGTGTTTTCGATGAAAGGGAAGGGAACTTCGAGTCGAAATTTTATTTTCGGCACCCCCAAACTGCCCGCTTTTACTTTTGCTATTTACCCCATATGTGGTTTTATTTGAACATATTCAAAAGAACGGTATTAAAGGGGTGGCAAAAGGCCAAAAAGGGTCAGAAAGGGCCGTGGGCCGTCCCCAAAGTAGGGCCCTACTAAAACATTACAAGGATTAAGGCCTAGCACCAGTTACTAGCACAAACGGACCTGTAGGCTGTGTAGGACTATAGCCTAAAGTCCTATGTAGGACTATGTGGTCTTTTTATATGCACTATATATATATAATAGATGTTGCGTGATAATTGTATAGCAATTCTAATTGTTTATAGTGTCTCCTTGCTGGTGTGATCGGAGTCGGTACCTGTTGTGCTGGTAAAGATAGAGCAACACTTCGATGTATGGTAAGTACGCACAGAAAAATAAATGTGTCTTAAGTGTCCCTTTTACAAGAGTCCAACTCAGTCCCTGGGGTGACACTTGCATTTGTTAAAGCAGATTCCTTAATTTCAGTACAACTGACACTTAATGTAGACCACCTTCTTGACTCCGACAAGAGTCAAAGATACTGGACTCTCTTGAGTGTTATCTCAGGGACACATGTTCGACCCCCAAACAGGAGTCATGACCCTCGACCAATGTCGACCCCAAACAGGAGTCATGACCCTCGACCAATGTCGACCTCCAAACAGGAATCATGACCCTCGACCAATGTCGACCCCCAAACAGGAGTTATGACCCGCAGGACTCTTGTTGGAAGCCATCTCGTACATACTGAACCCCAAAAGGAGTCGAAGGAGACCATGAGATTCTACCACAGAAGGGAGTCATTTTGGACAAATCGAATTGTCTTCAGCAGTCTGTGGATAGCAAAGGTTATTCTAGAATTGCATTTATCAACATTTACCGCTTTATACACATATTTACCTTGGACCTACCTGGATTCGAACACGGAACATATATGGTTTAATAGTCTAACGACGCCTTGCCGTATTTGCCCCGATGCCAAGTATCTGGAAAAATGATTGTTCGGAAGTTGCCACTTATATAATATGAACTTCGTCTGTTAACTTCAAATATTAAAACCCTTTTCTGTTAATTTGTCGTCACTAAAAATCAGTGTAAGTTCATAAATTGTGTAGGTACTTTAGAAGCTTCTAGATGGTGTATTCTTGCTATCGCATTTTTCATTTGTTGGCAACATGGGTTAGATTGAATAATTATTTTCCTTTCCATTTGCAGCTGTACACATTCTTTGGCGTGTGTGTCGTTGCCATTATTGTTTCATTCGCACAACTTATATTGGAGGGACTCCGTGCCTCAGAACTTGACATCAATGATGATGCTGCAGAAGGTGATCGGGAAAAATATGTAAGTCTATAGTCTCAATTGGGGGCTCTGTCCGGAATCAAGACACCAACCATTCAGTTCATTAGATCCTCTGCACTTTGAGGAAAAGTAAAATATTTCATTGACAGATATTTGTAAAATTTGCTCTTCAGCCCAGGTTTGACCAAAATAAGATACTACACTTTACACAAGATAAGAACTTCATTCCCATATTATACCCATAAATTTCTGCTCTCCCACCAGGCATCATATACCCAAACCCTAAGGCTTCCCCTAAGTATCCCCCCCCCCTCCTCAGTAATTCCCAACCACTCATAGAATTGGTTCTTTTGCAAGTTTTAATAGTAAAACTTCTTCTGGTCAAAATTTTAAGCAAACATACTTAATATAAGCACAAATAGACCCACCACATGTGCATGCGGATCCAGTGACGTCCGTGTGCAGATCTAGATTTCAGATATGGATCGTATAGATGCATATTGATCTTGATCTGCGCTCCGTGCATGTAGAGAGTCCTACTTATTTGGAACATATATATAAAAGTATCTGAAACATCATGATAAAGTATAGAGGTATTTTTCAGTAGATTTAGAAAGAAAATAGTTGCAACGTTGATGAAAGTATATTGTTGCATGAAAATGCAAAAATTAGTCATAGTCATTCATTCGACACAACTTCGACAACACTAAACCTAAGATCTAAAAACTACCGCTAAATATTTCATCCCTTTACAGGACGAACTCAAGGCTCTGCACATTTCCACCACAGTATTTGCGGGACTGGCTTTCTTAGCATCAGTCATTGGAGGGGTTTTGTCTTGTCTCTGTTCGTATCATATGGATATTCCTGAAGATAACGCTGTAAGTTCTTCAAAGCATAATATAATAACATTATAGGCTATCTATGCTCATAATTTTAAATGTTATGATGTTATATGCATTGTTTTCTAAAATTTTAGGTGTAATTCATACCTCAAACGAAGTTCCAAAAACCGGTATACACTCTTAGAAAGCAAGGATCAAATATGAGACAAAAAGGATCAATTTTGATCCTTTTTTGGTATCAAATATGAGCTTATCCTTTAAGGATCAAAGTGATCCCAAGAAAAGGATCAAAATGCTTGATCCGAAAAAAGGATCAAATATTTCTTATAAAAAGATCTGCTTAAAAATATATCACTGGAGTGACCCTAGCAGGGCTTGAACCCACACCGCCGGCACGTATCAGTGACCATAACTACGAGACCATCGCTCTAACCACTTGGCCACTGCGAGGCAGTTATCATGCGGGGTGTAATTATCGTATTTATATCATTATTGACAACACCTGCTATGTAGCGTACACGGAGTATACGAAGCCAGGATGAAATATGAGACAAAAATCACCTTAGATCCAAACACGGTATCAAATATGAGCTCATCCTTTCCGTATCAAATTATAATCCAGAAATACGGATCAAAAATTTGATATTGTAATCAAAAAGGATCAAAATATAATGATCCTAAAAAAGGATCAAAAAGGATCCTGGTAAATTTGATCCTTTTGTATATATTGATCCGAAAAGGATCAAAAGTGATCCTTAAAGGATTAAAAGTGATCCTTAAAGGATCAAAATAAAATGATCCGGAAAACTACTCGTATATTTGATCCCGGCCTTCTAAGAGTGTATAACTCTGATGGTTTTAAAATGGTATGCACAATACACACCGATTCAATGTTCCTGGAACTAACATTTTGGAGTAAGGACTTCGCATCTGCTTCTTTGCTGGCATGTGTCAATCTAGTAGCATTGAAGGATTGATGGAACCCCGTCTTGGCTCTAAGCCTGTCGTGCGTACAGCCCGGCAATCATTCAGCACCCTTTGCACTTTGATTTTACTTTATAACTTAATTTATGAATACATATCTCAATGTAATCATTTTACTTATCCTTTAAATTCGTGCAGCTTAACCCTCAACTGTTACAAGTGCAACAAGCTGGTTTTCCATTGACACTGAATGGTCTGAACCAAGGTACGTAAGACTTTATTTCGATAGGGCCATAGAATATGATGTTTTATAAGCCCATCTGCTATCTAGCTGCATGTATTACCATCAAGTTTTAGTATTGCCGCCTATAGCGCCTATTATTAATCATTAATGGTGAAGTTGGAAGTTCAAACCTGCTAGTTGTTGCCGAGTTGCTTCCAAAAGAATTCATATTCTTTTGTGTTGCGGAGAATCTTTTGCACTCGATGAACGTTTCACAACATCAATCGTCTTGAGTTACTCTAGAACCAATGCCCAGATACAATTCTAACCATCCTAAGATACCGCATAAGGGCAGACATTTGAGCTCTCCACACGGGAGCATCAAATGTACATGCATCTAGATGAATGTACATTTCAGAAGTGCAGATTATGTTCACACTCGCGTCAATCTGACTTTACTATCGTTGCGCGTATTGACGTTTGCTGAACAGTCTGTTGCTGAAGTCCAGTTTAATCTAGATGCATCTGGATGTGCGAAGTACAGATTGAATTGCCCGTTTGGAGAGCCCCAATATAACAACGTCTATTCGGCAGAAATGAAGGCAGCTTCCTGTAATCGAAAACGTCCCTCAACGGAGATTTTGTTGACCATATCAGAACTACGTCGGTGCAGGCTGTTCCTTTACTCTGACATGCATGCAGTGCCGTCATGAAAATAGGAAAATGGTATAAAAATAAACAGAAAATGTCAAATAGCAACTATATCATCAATCGGGACACTAGAGCATAGCAATCCGTTCAAACGTTGGATGATTATGGAGGCTAATCCAATTAAGGGGCCTGTTAACCCGGCCGTTTGTTCGGTACCAGAATTTAGTTTTTCTGCATTTTCTGATACTTCAGCATGTTACCTTTTATTACAGACAATAAAATACTACAAAACAAAAGTTTTAAACTTGTTTATAGGTAAAATTAAAAGATCATTTTGACA
>JXSR01S010627.1:64987-81202 GCA_000969725.1 Ophiothrix spiculata
TTAATAACAGAGAACTGCACTGGTAACCTTAATTAACCCCATTCAGAAGTTTATAACAACTGAAACAAAATTAATGTAACGGGGACGCGGATCAGTTGGGGGGGGACAAGCTCTGGTTCAAAAATGGGGTCGATCGCCAAATGGGGGGGGATTTGTTGATTTTTCGCCGGATGGGGGGGACTTCCGAAGTCCCCCCCCCAGGAAAAAAACCCTGGGTGGTTTATAAAATAAGGTCTGTCCTGAGGGTCATCCTGCGTAACCATTAATGGGAGTGCCCCAGGTTTAAATCAAACTCCTGAAAGCCATTTTAGACAAGGCCTGGGAGCTGGAATAACCACCAACTAATGAAATCTTTGAGTTAACGCGGGTAGGTGTAGCTGTGGGGCTAGCTAACATCAATTATGTGCAATTAATGCTTTGACTATATCCCTTAATTTATACTTGACTTGCAACACAATACATCAATTTTGATAACTACACCATAATGATAGAATGTTCATATTTTTAAACGTTACTCGTATTTGGTACTCACAGAAGCACTTTCGCCGGGTCCACCGACGTCGTCAGCGGATGATGTTGCTCTGACTCGATTTTTAGTTGTTGACAACCTCATGTGACATCATAGATGTTAGATGACGTCCAGAGGGTGAATTAAGCCCTTCCCATAACACACAGCAACACTCAGTTGACCCAATGGAATGTTAACCAAGGTCACTCCACTACTGCATTCATTTGTATGGTAAACAGTTTGAATTTACTCTATTTCAAACTGTATTTTGGGAATGAAAAACTCTGTCCAACTGAGATTTGTTTGCATTGATATCAAGCTGTGATTTTCCTCTTTCTGAAGGTCCTTTTCATTCACACTTGGACAAAATAATAAATTTTCTATAGCAAGTTTTCCATCAGTAGTTTTATCATATAATTCTATGCAGTTGGTTCACTCAGTGTGCTGTTTATACGCTGTGGAAATAGCAGTTTGAATTGAATGGTGGGAAGGGCTTAATTCACCCTCTGGATGACGTCAAAGAAGTTATTCTCCTTGGCCCCCTGGACTCCTTGGTGGCAAGTAGATTGTCCCAGACTGGATCCAATTCCAGTCCTTTGTCCCTATTTAGTCTAGAATTTAAGTTCTTAATATGGATAGCCTCCAGGATTTTCCTTGGAGGTTGTCAATAACTAGACATCTAGTCAGAGCAACATCATCCGCATCACCAAAATAAGAGTAGCCTAGAAGTGTTAAAATATGAACATTCTATAGTTTTTACAGATACATATTAATATCCATCATTATATACCATAATGCATTTGGTTTTTTTTCCATATGTCCATTACACAGCAAAACTGCATGCAATCATGTTATATAACAGTGACTTATTCTTGAAATTGAAGTCGTAACTGGAACCCAAGAAGGAAGGGGGGGGGGGGGACTCAAGGAATATTAAATGCCACCCATTCAAATACTGGTGAAAAAAATTGAATTCAACTGAAAACCGTTACCGAAAGTGCTATCATGCACATGACGGGGTTTTTAAAACAAAGAAGTTTTATGAGTTTGAGGATATTTAAATTAAAATTACATCATTTCCACCCTTCATATTTAATTCCATAAATATTTTTCAAACAAATTGCACATCATTCTGACTAACCCTCTATTTTTGTCTATATATATTTACACTTAATTTTCCATCCCATTTTTCTATTCAACTAACCATTTCTCCCACACAGTATGCTAATTACTACGGCTCCATTACGCAAGCATCAACCTTATGTTTAGGTAGAAGTTCTTCCGGTGACGTGTTCATTCCGTTCAAAGATATTCTCCCTATGGTGTCCCCCAATGACATTGTATTCGATGGTAAGTGGTGGGCAAAAATGTGACAAAATTGATCGAGTCACAAATGGTTCTAAAATTGTTGCGCATTTTGATGATTTGTTTTCAAACGGTTTTGAAAACTTTTGCGCTAAGATTTAAGCACTATTTTAGAATTTTGGTTTTCAAATTTCAATTTTTTTTTAGTTATACTGATTGGCATCTTTAATTTTCAGAATTTATTGAATTTTCAGAAATAATTCCTTATTCTGATGTAAAACCATAGCCATTTCTATCGAAGTTGGATATTTATAATAAAAGAGGCAATTATTTGTATTTGCTTTTAATAAATACTTTGAGCAACAAAAGAAACACTGCCATAATTCAATGGCAGTGTTTCTAGAAGTTTATCAATGAATTCTCAAAATTTGACTCAGGAATTTGTAGACAATTGAGGGCGCTCTACCAAAATGTTAACCTATTGGTTTGTTTGCTTTCTTGACAGGATGGGACATTTCTAAAATGAACCTTGCCGATGCAATGGAACGTGCCAAAGTTTTAGAATGGGAGTTGCAGCAGAAATTACGCCCTCACATGGAGAAACTGAAGCCACGCCCCTCAATTTATATACCAGATTTTATTGCTGCAAATCAGGCTGATAGAGCAGATAATGTTTTAAAAGGTAAGTAAGGATTTCATTGTAGGGTGAAGAAATAGTGCTTTTTTTCAAGGTGTAATAACGATGTCCCTAAAAGAAACAAGCAAGCTGATCATTTTCAGTCCTCATTAAATTTTCTTAAAAAATGGATCCATAAGGTTTGTGATTGTGTAGTTCTTTGATCTCAAAGGGAGAGACTCTAAACCATACTCCGGCAACAGAATGGTAATCTGACTGAGAATGCAGTTATTGAGTCAGTCAAGCACTGGTCTTTACTTACGCCGGGGCTTACGCAAAATTTGGCAGAAAAATGTGAGATGCATATTGCGTTGTAGTCAAATAATAGTAGAGCGTGACAGAATGTAGAGCTGGTCACTGCGCACTCGCTAAGTGTCGGTCCAGGCATGGCGACCGTGTAGCGCAATCCCCTAATTCAGCCAAATTTTTAGGGTGCAAACAAGCCTGTTTCGTATCTGTACTTAATCTATGCTTCAAACAACATAAAGGCTTAATTGTCAGGGTTAGGCTATAATCGGCCCCCACACGATTTTTTTGCCACCAAACATCCGGTTGTGTTGTCATCAAATAAATGTGATTGACTTATTAAAAGTATAGACCAGTAACAATCATTTGACGCTAGTTCGATAATTTTACCTTGATTAATTAAACACATGTGCAATTTAGAGTGAAGTTCATTTGTGTTTAACTGGGTGTTGAAAATTTTTACTTGGAGTCGCTTTTCAATTTAACGTCACATCCAAATGTTTGGTAGCGAAAAATTTATGTGGATGCCGAGTATAGCCTATCCCTCAGACTTTGACGAACAGTAAGAAGTGAACTGTGACAATGTGGAAATCATAAAATTATATGGCTTCAACAAAATTCACAGAAAAGGCCCACATTGCTCTATGAGCGTTTATAATTTTTGAAGTGCTGGAGCTAAATTTAAGGATAATCTAGGCCTTACCATACAAGTGCAACATTTTGTCGGTTCTGAATTTTCTGCATTTGTTAAAAATCCCCACCTTAAAGACATGGTATCTGCCACTTTGGTCGTTTCGGTAATCAAACCTGATAACCTCAAAACTAATGCTTAAAATGGTAGCATTATTTGGTATCTTCTTTTTAAATGAGTGGTTATTAGTCACACTTGTTTAAATACCGGTAGTTAGGGTGAAAACATAGTCGGCCTCCAAACAAAATTTTCGCTACCAAACATTTGGTCGTGATGTCACCAAATATTTGCCATCGAATTTAAAGTATGAACCGGTAACAATCATTTGGTGCAATGTATATGGCAATTCAATACATCTGCAATCTAGCGCAAAATTTTATTTGGTCTCAAAGGGCCAAATCATAGTCGGCCTCCAAACAAAATTTTTCGCTACCAAACATTTGGTCGTGACGTCAAAATGACGAGCGACTCCAAATAAAATAACTTCAACACCGAGTTGAGACCAAATAAAATTTCTCGCTAGATTGCACATGTATTGAATTGCCATATACATTGCACCAACTGTTTAATTACCGGTTCATACTTTAAATTTGATGGCAAATATTTGGTGACGTCACAACCAAATGTTTGGTAGCGAAAATTTTGTTTGAAGCAGACTATGTTTTCAACCTATCTCTTTTATTATTATTTGATTGTATCTTTTTGCAGGTACTAAATGGGAGATGTTGCAGCAGATCAGGAATGACATCAAAGAGTTCAAAGAAACTAACAAATTGGATCAGGTAAAATTGCTTACAAAGTTGTGTGACTCTCATAGATTTACAGGGGAGATACAAGGCACGCCACCATTTTTATTCCGGCGTGGAGAAAAAATTGGGGGTATTTGGGTTTTTGCCGATAGCTTGCCAATGATGCATTGCACCTTGCCATTGGGCAAATATTGAAACACACGCACACACACTTTGCGTGCAGGTTAGTGTATCATTCTACGCGTAACCAAGTCTCGGCACTCGGAGTTAATTTTGGCGGGAACCGAGTGGACCCGAATACCCCCAATTTGAGCTCCTTGGCTGACGACGCCATTACACGGGCTGGTATACAAAGCCTGGTATCTCCCCTGTAAATCTATGATGACTCTCGATCAACTTGACAGGGCATGATAAGAATCAACTGAAATATTGAACTTGCATTGATTTCCCAATCATATATAAATATAGGTTGAAAAGAGGGCAGGGTTTATCTTATCCAGGTCATGGAATGTCTATTTGATATTTAAAGGAGCTTGGTGTGGTTGCTTCAACGTCTTTTCAAACTGGGTACCACATTATTTTCATTTTTCTCCTTATCCATGTGACATTTTCAACTAAAACATGTTTCGTTTTGGAATTAAAGGTTAACCAATTGTGGTATCCAAAATTATGTGCACAATAAAGTAGGGCTAATAGTAACTCTGAAATATAAAATTGCTCATACATTCAAAAAGGTTGGAGTGATTTTGAAAAATCGGACCATGCTCCTTATGAAGTAATGAACTTCGTATTTTTAGAAATATCAAAGATATATGGTTGTATTTTTTAAACTGGAGTGATAATAAATTCACATTAAAATTGTCTCGAGAACTGAACCATTTTAACAATTCTGGCTATAAATCTTTATAAATCTTGTTCTCAATGGGGGATATACCTACTTGACCTTTATATGAACCCCTGTGTTGCAGTGCTTTATATTAGAACAAGTTTGGCCAGTTAAATATTATATTTGACTTATCAAATAGGCCATAGCAATTTCAAATCATGTTATTCATTTTACACAAGTCTTTAAAATACTTAAACAAATATCATTAATTTTGCCAAAATCAGGGGACTGTAACAATAGCATGTTCAAAATGTTCTATTAGGCCTATAGATCTATTACCTACTACACTTCTGTAGTATATTTCTTTCAACCCTTACGCAGGTAATAATTTTATGGACGGCCAATACGGAACGATTTAGCCTTGAATCTGAGGGTCTGAACTCCACAGCAGACGAACTGATGCAAAGTATCAAGAAAAATGCGGCTGAGGTTTCACCATCAACTATCTTTGCTGTAGCTAGTATACTGGAAGGGGTGAGTTTTAAAGGGCCAAAATGGTCTCTTCTCCAAATCGGAGAGCACGAGTCAACATCATATCATCACATCAGATTGCAGCGAGCTCAAAACAAAGTTATTTGTTTTATTTTAGGTAACAATTATATGTATCATATAAACAAAGATGATTTTAAGAATTTAGGCATGTCAAACATCAGTACCAGTGCTGAACAGCTCTGTCTTAATCATGTTTTCAAATTTTTCAATGATTCTTGTCCAAGCTACATGAAAGAAAATTTTATCAAACTGGCTAATCTCCATCATTTCAACACTAGGGGTAGCTTTTTATAATTTTCAAATCTTAAAATTCAAAACAGCTGATTCTGCATCTTTCTTTTACAATGCAATCCATAATTGGAATCAGCTGCCGGATGATGTCAAATCATGCTCTTTTAAACATGTATATCAGAAAAAATGAAAAACTCACCTGCTTGACCACATGGATGTCTAATTTTTATATTGTTTAATTGTGTTCTTTAGTTGTTACTTGTTATGAGGTTGTATCAATAGCATTTAATCATGTGCAATTGGTTTTTTTTTTACTATAAGGACTCCTTTGGAAATAAGTCTTTGACTTTAAGGGTTTTCCTTGGCATATTTTAGGTCAATTCTTTTCAAATTTTATTGTAAAGATTTATATATTATGTGCAATTGTTTTTTATTGACTGTATGATATGCTGAATAAAATAAAATAAAATCATAATGTTGAACAGTGTCTTTGGTTACACTGCTGACCTTAAAGGGACATTGGACAAGTTCAGCATCATCCCCAAACTTTTCCCTAAACATTTTGAGATTTTTGCATCATTTGAGGTATTAGTGCTAATAATGACATCATGCAAAGTTTCATTGTCAAATTCAAACCCTATATATCAAAATATATAGATAATCTCTTATTTCTAATTATCGTTGTCGACAACGATAAATACTGCCCTCTATAGTTGAATATCTAGAATTAGCTTTTTCAGGAGAAAGGATGAAAATTCAAAATTTCTTTTGTTTTTTCTGCAATCTATGATGTGAAAGGAATGTTTTACAAACGAATCTTTGACTCTTACTCATTGTATAGCATCAATAAATACGTTTAGAGAATAGCCTCATACCCAAATCAACAAATAAAATAAAAATTCAAATTTTTGACTTTTTTGAAGGTTTTGATCAAAATTTTCCCGATATCTGGTAATTGACTGTCATTTACTAACTTATGAAGTGTAAATCATCCACAAACAAAATTTCAAAATTTTGTCCAATGCCCCTTTAACTGATTGTTGCAACTCTTTAAAGGGTGAGCTACGTCCACTTACAGACTAGTCTGATATTGCAGCTTGGGATCCATACTACACTGCCGCTCTAACAGTCCGGTCCAACTGCCCATTTAGGAAAGGTTACATGATACGGCAGCATATTTCCCAATCTGGCAAGCATGAGTACCCGCAATGCACCGCACCATTAAAAATGTTTAAATTTATAATTTGAAATATCCTTGGATATAAGAGCTTATTTACTATTTCTTTCAACAAATCTCCACTCTGAGAGGGTTCTCAACATTTTACAATTAAAAGATTATTTGTTTTCTTTAGCTAAATTTGAATTAAGATAACAGTTAAAAACGGTTTTTTCATTTTAAATACTTTTCTCCTGGTCAATATTTTTTTCGCCTGGTGAAAACCTTCCAAATATGACCCTGTTGTTGTGTACCAAAAATCAACACCAACAAAAAATTAAAGTCGTTTGGTTCACAGCTAAGATTTTTAAAAATACAATATAGGCTTCGCAGTGCATAATGGGTATTATGTTTGCCAGATTGGGAAAGGTGCTGCCGTATCAGGCAACCTTTCCTAAATGGGCAGTTGGACCGGACTGTCTAAAGTATTTTCGCACAAAACCTTTATTCAGCCATAACTCAAAAGGCAATTATCCGATTTTCATCATTTTGTGACAGAGTCTATATTGTATAATTATCAAAGTAACTATTCTGAAATTGCATTCATTGCATTTGATAATATGGCATGTAATGCATATTACTACTTTCATCTGAACATAAAAAAATTGAATTTTATATACATTTCTGCGCATTTTGTTTTAAAACTTAAAACCTGAAAATATTCTATCCTGTTACACAAGGTAATAATGAGGTTATGAAAAATTGATATTGTTACATAGTAATGAGATTTGTACTTTTAGTGTATTTGTATATGGTCCATGAAATAGGTCATTTTTATAGCAACCGAAGATCAAATATTAAATGAAACATTGATTTATTCATATTGAATAGATACGTTACCTATATTAGTATTTTGAACATTTTTAATTGTGCGGAAATACTTTAGAGCAGGAGTGTACAAAGGTGGCTCCAAGGACATGCTGCAAACAAGGGTAGCAAAATCGGGCTGTCAGGTACCTTGATTGGTCCTTTTTCTTTGCAAATTGGATGCTTTAATCGGTCTACCTTTCAAAAATTGCTAAAATTTAGGAACTTTGCACAGAATCTTGGACAATTTTTGTCAAAATAATGCACATTTTTTTTGCTAAAACACATCTTAGAAACTGGTATTTTTGTGGATGGAAGTTCAAATTTCAGAGCGACATGTCCCTACCTAAGCCAAACTTCAGTAGCTCATTTGTTCTGCACTTTAACAGATTGCAAGAAAACCCTTCAAACACTTTATAAGTCACGTAAAGCCGTTGGTCCCCGTACAAATAGACTCCTTAATGGGGTATGCATGTCATGCAAGTACAGTGTATCATTGAGGGGGCACTCAACTTTGAAAGTGCAAGTGGTATGTATGTCAGGCACTAAGCGCAGAAATGTGGGTCAGGTGAACTGATTTTCTGTAAAAAAAATGGACCTGAAATTTTGGCCAAAATTAGCCTCCTGAGCTGAAAGTGTTCGCATTTCCTGAGCAATTTTTGCAGTTGGAGTTAAAATTTTGTAGTTTTCTTCAAAAATGGGGTTAAAAGAACTGAATCACGGTGAAAATGGAGATCTAGTGAGCGACCTGGCGGCCTGAAAAAGAGGGTCTTGACCGCCGGACATATATATCCTGCCCACATGTGCGAGTGCCCCCCCCCCGAATCATTGATTGATTGAAGATTGATTGATTGATTGTTTTGATTGTCTTTTCCAGTGCCCCTACATTAATGGTTCACCACAAAACACATTTGTTCCTGGTGTGATAGAGTTAGCAACTCAAAATGGTGTTTCAATTGCTGGAGATGATTTTAAGTCTGGTCAGACCAAAATTAAATCAGTGCTTGTGGATTTCCTTGTCAGTGCTGGTATTAAGGTATGTATACAAAGCCTGTATTAGATATATGCCCTGCTATTGACAGTATACAGTGAAAACTACACAGGAAATTTTAAGGTTGGTTTGTAGTATTCCTTTGTATTGAATATTCCATACCTGTTTCCATGCCAAAAATATTTATTATTCTATCAGATATCATGTATATTTTATGAGGACTATTTCCCGGGGGGGGGGGGGGGGCACTCAACTTTGAAAGAGGTAGGTGTATGTCAGGTGTGAAGCACCAAAATGGGGGTCAGGTGAACTGATTTCTGTAAAAAAAATAGACATTTGATACCGATTTTTTAGGGTCTAGTGAACTGAAATTTTGGCCAAAAATAGCCTCCTGAACTGAAAGTTTTCGTATTTCCTGAGCAATTTTTGCAGTTGGAACTAAAATTTTGTAGTTTTCCTCAAAAACAGGGTCAAACTAACTGTGAATCAAGCTGAAAATGGGGATATAGTGAGTGGCCTGGCGGCCTGAAAAAGGGGGTCTTGAATTCAATGTAGGTGTATTCTATACACTATCGATTTTTCATCATCAAATCTCCATTCTAATACAAAAATGCAATAGTGGATAGGTGTAATTATTAAATTTAATATTCTATATGATAGGTGACTCTGAACCAGCCCTTACAACATATCAAGGTTTCAATTATTTTATTTGAAGGTTAGAATAATAATTGAGTGAAACAAACGTGTTGATGCAGGTATTCCTGGTGACCTGAAGTCCTAAGCTCGGAAGAATTGAGAATTTAACATATACTGTAAACGGGGTTATTTTCGCAAATTTTGCGAATCAGCATCTAATCGCGAATATAACACCCCGCGAATAAATTTATTTCATGTGCAGGTCTATGTAATGAAGCATATTTAAAACGCTAATTTAACACACAAAAATTTATTTATTCCAGTTTACAGTATAGATGGATGTAACATAAAGAAATTCTACAACATTTAAATATATGTATTACAGTGGTGTCTGGTGGTGCAACAATTTGGGTGTCTTTGGGAGATCGTCCAAATCAGAAATCTTGAGATTTAAACAAGTTAAAAAGTTTACTGCAGCTTTTTCATACTCATTGAATGTTTAATGATTGGGTAAGCTCGGGGAGCTTGTGTGGTTTAGTGGAACAGTGTAGGACTATGAATCATGAGGTCGCTGAGCCCCCCTACTGCCAACGGGTTATGTCCTTGGGCAAGACATTTAATCTTGATTGCTTCGTTGACCCAAGCACATTGGGGAGCTGTTAGGAGAATATTACAATATTAGTTCCGATAGTTAAAGGTGCAATTCATGATTTTTAAGTGACAAAAACATCGCCTCTTTTGTAGCTAAATAAAAAGATGAGTATACTATAAATGTATACTGAAACTTTCACTTGATTCCGACCATTCGTTTCCAAGTTACAAGCGTTTTAGCATTTCAAAAATCCCCATATATAGGCTACTGTATACTGTCGGGCCCCGACAATAATTAGAAAATGACACATTTTGTCACTTTTCTCTTTGGGGATTCTTATAAGCTAAAAAAACTTGTTTTGATAGAGGTGACCTTGAGGGTGAAAAGTGGATCATGAATTGCCCCTTTAAGATTGCAATCTGGTTGAGGTTATTTCCTAATAACAGCGTAATAATAATGTCAAGCGATATGATACTACGGTGAATAGCGCAATATAAATACTGGATACTATTATTATTATTAGTAGTATTATAGTTTTGAAATTTAAAACGAGAACATAAATTTTTGCAATAATTTTCTTTTGAGACGGTCGAAAACTTCCGTAATTAAACCCTACTTTTTTCCTTTTGCAGCCTACCTCTATTGTAAGTTATAACCATCTAGGAAACAACGATGGCAGGAATCTGTCAGCACCAAAACAATTCAGATCCAAAGAGGTAAGAGGGCAGAGATGCTCAGCTGGGAACAAGTCCAAACTCTGCCATTGTAGAAAAATCATTTGAAATTTGGTTACCTGCTCGTGCTTGACTTCTCAGTTGTTGGCCGCTCTGTAGAGTAATTGGTTTGATTGTGGTTCACATCATAGATACCATGGACCAATTGAATTAGCAATGGTTGATTTTGACGGCAAAAAAAAAATACTTTGGGGCCACTGGAAACAAAACTTCTTTTTAAAAAAATTGGTGATGGATTAACTTCTTCACTTAAAATTTTGCATACCTCAGGAATACTTTCAGATGCATTTACATCCGCCATCACCTGATGCTCTGCTGTGTTCTTCTTGTTAGTTAGTGACGTTAGAGGTTGTGTATGACATCACACAAACTTAAGTTTGTTAGTTAGCCATGCGTCTCTTTTGGAGCAAGGTTTCCCAGTCAGGATCTTAAGTCCAGGCCTTTATCTCTGTTTTAATTTGGCATCACTAACTAACAAGAAGAAGAACATAACAGAGCATCAGCTGACGTTGGATGTTGTACATCTAAAAGTATTCCTTAGCTGCGCAATATCTGTGGTGCAGAAATTTAATCCATCAGCAATTTTAGTTTCTACCACTACGTATGTAAACTATATTATTGTAAATTATTAGACTAATATATGAAAAAGGAAGCTGCACACAAAACTTAAACAGAATGTGCAGGAAAAACTTGTTATTATAACAAACATTCTGGACAGGGAAATTTTTCATTTGAATAAATTCAAGTTTTCATTAATACAAATTGATAGTGTGAGTGGGTTTAATGTATAACCACATTCAAAAGATTGGAGAGTTATGAATTTCTCTTGTTTGGCTTTACTCCACCGACAAACCTGATATTTAAAAATCCAACAAGAAGAGGTTTTTTTTTTAAATTTTCTTAATTTTTATCTATTTCATTTATTTTTCTTGATGGATCATCGCTGATTGAGCAGCGGATGGCCAATTATTATTGTTTTTATTTGCTGTACAAAAAAAAAAAAATACCAAACCTTGTTTTTAAAATTCCAATTTTTTCTTTACCAATTATTGTACATTTTGAAACACAAAAAATGATTGATTTGGCAGTTCATGTTAAAATTAGTTATATAGAATCATTTTTTATTGTCTGTATTTGCCTTATGAAGAGAAACTTTTGTGTATGACTCAACTGAAAGATTTTACCTATTCTATGGTTCGCCATTTGTGAAAAGAGCCTTGATTTGACAGTCAATTAAACTAGTATGTTACATAACGATGTATTCACTTCATGCAAAGTCAGTGGTTTTTGAAAGAGGGGTTAATCGTAATATTATGTAAGTTCCCATTCATCTCGCAAGCCAGGTTGAGGCTTTCCCCCAAAATGGTGAAACCGTGGAATAGGCTAATACTATTATTTATCTTTTTAGATTTCCAAGAGCAACGTGGTCGATGACATGGTTGATTCTAACAAGATCTTGTATGGACCAAAAGAAAAACCAGACCATTGTGTAAGTATATAAACAAAGAATGTGACTTGTAATGAAAATGTTCGATTTTCAGAACCTACAAATGATCACTCTGATTGTCAGATAGGGCCAAATCATAGTTGGCCTCCAAACAAAATTTACCAAACATTTGGTCGTGACGTCATCAAATATTCCCCATCGAATTTAAACTATGAACGGGTAACAAACATTTGGTCCAATGTATATGGTAATTCAATAACATGTGCAATCTAGCGCAAAGTTTTATTTGGTCTCAACTTGGTGTTGAAGTTATTTTGTTTGGAGTCACTCGTCATTTTGACGTCACGACCAAATGTTTGGTAGGAAAAATTTAGTTTGGAGGCCGACTATGATTTGGCCCATACCGGACTGATATTGACCCTTGAGACTTGATTTTAGGATTAACGTAATATATTTTTCAAACTTGTTCATTATTGATTACTTGGTCTTTCTTGGACAAATTCCATTTCGCACTAAGATTATCGCCTTTTACATTTACTTTAGAAGACCCAAATCCACATATAACAGTTATTTACTGCTTTTTTACATCTCACGTTTGCGAAAACACAGGGAAGAGTGTTTTTTACGATAATGGCCGGGGATAATGGATAATACTTTAGAGATCATACGCTCGGTTTAGACATTTCAAATGCCATAACCCAACAAAAAAAGGACAGAAAAATCCAATTTAGGTAAATAATGATTTTTTCAAGATTCTTAATAATTAACGTGGCGGCAATTTCATAAGGCGGGTCCGGATGGGTGATGGTAAACCGGAAATCAAGTCTCAAGGGCCTTATTGATATTTAATTATACACGCTATTACATGCAAGGTCCAACATCCGTTGGAAAAGCGTAGCACTTGTATTCAGCTATTTCCTTGTGGCACATAACAGCGATGTCAGGCTTATCCAAATCTTTGGATTAAAATCAAACTGCAATAAGTTGAGAAAGCGTTGTGTTTCATTCATAGTCATCAAACTAATGACAAACATTCTGGCCGAATGAAGAATTATTCAGAGGGGCAATTGATTGATCTTAAACGTAAATGAATATGCAAATTAGTGTTACATCCACTTGTTAAATTGAAGTGAAATCCATTAAAATTTGTGCGAAATCGCAATATGCAAATTGGTGTGAATAACACTAGAACTACAATAGGCGCATTTGACGCAAAAGGCCGCTGGCTGTCCTGTGTAATAGCAGATAAATCAATACAATATTAATTTTTATAAGTCAAAATCAACAAGTGCTGATTTCGCCAATTCTGTCATTGGTTTGGAAGCCATTTGCTCTTGAACTCTCCTTAAAATCTCAGCAGATTTTGAAGCTTTCTTTTGCTTTGGTTCATCCGCTTCAGCCTGCTTATTTTTACCCAATGCAATGTCACGATTGTGACGCCAAGCCGCTTCGGAGAATTCTCTGCCGTTTCTTGTAAGAGATCTCTCCAGTTCTACAAAGCGCTCATCGACTAGGCCTTTGGATTTTTGTGCCTGTTGCCTTTTACGGACAAGTTCTAGTTTGCGCTCTTCTCTTTCGGCATCTCGCTCAGGACCATAAAGAGGCAGATTGATGCCATGAAGTCTTGTAAAAGAATCCGTTTGTTCACGTCGATATAACCTCTGTGGTTTAGGATTATTTCTATTGAGTGCTATCTCTGGAAGAGTTGCACTTCTTTCATGAGTAGTACTTTCTTTCAGGTCTTTGATTTGATCAGCATATCGTCGGGAGACCCTACCGAACGGCCGACGAGCCCGTACGTCAGGTTCGGTCAGTTTCATGGTCAGTTCTGGCAAAAATGAAGTGTGGTTTACGCTCATTTCACGTAATTCCGTTTCCTTTAGTGCTTGATTCACGACAAAACTTTGCTGGTGCCATTCCAGTAATTTTTCTGCGTGGTGCCTGTCCTTGTAAATGCGTCTCAGTTGTTTAGATAGCATCATATCTGCATACCGGTTGTCTTGCGTTAACACTTTTTCAATGGCACTCACCGGTGCTGGGCCTCGCCACTTGGATTTCTTTCGTCTGTAAGTGTTGCCGGTTGCATTTTGCATGGCCAGGATTGGCATACCTGGGATTCTTTGTCCACTGACTTGTAAGTCTGAAATCAAGAAATAACACCATGTCAGAAAATATTTGAGACATGAATGATCATATTAGATTGATTAAATTTCATAGATGTAATTAATATGGAGCTCATTAATGAGACACCTTGCACAACATAGTTATGTTTTAACATCACTGACTGTTGCCCGTGTCATCAGTTCATTTATCAGGCCTGTGAAATCTCCGCTTTTTACCGGAAATCCGCTATTTCCATAGCTACTGCCGATTTTAATTTCCGCTTTTTTTCCTCGTATCATCGCTTTCCGCTTTTCCCGTATTTTCTTCATTCTGCTTTCCCCCTATTTTTCTGCTACTTAAGGCAGTTTTAACTGTCTGGTTAATGATTTCCTTTATATATATGAATGAGACTAAGATTTGGTGTCGCCAACTTTGACCTGGTATTCTCATTTTACGTTCGCGAAGTTCATGCCCCGTATAGCTTCTGTACAGGGCTCTGTTTGGGGATCGTTACTACCACCATTTTTGTCTATCAGCTATGTATGTCGTTAGCGTGAGCGTTTGAAACTTTTTGTGTACTTTCATTTTCAAATAGTGACATTAATATTTCTGGCAAGAATGTCTGTGCAACACTAGTACTAGATCGCAACATCACAAACCTAACGGTGTTATAACATGATAAATCCATGGAAATGGACCTGGATTCATGTGAGATTTGCGATTGGCAATGATGATGAGTTCTCCGACGTGCCGACCGTAAGTTTAGAATTCCGATTTTTTCCGCTTTTTTTGGGAAGCCTCACTCACAGGCCTGATTTATGTGATAAAGTTGAGGCTGAAGAAAGTTAATGAAGTGGCTGCCTGTCTTCCTGAAGGCAAACTTAGAATTGGTTCTGGGTGCCCCCTTTCATTCTGGGAGGGATACAAATTTCACTGGAGCCCAGGAGTATCGCTCCCAGTAAAAAATATGAATGACAGAAACAAAAAATACTGAGAAAACATAATTACAGAAAGCAGTTTGCTGAGTTGTCCAAAAAGTGAATTTGTTCAGTGCTAAATTTAAAACATCACTAAATGTATTTTATTCTTGAACAGGTACTGAAACTGTGAAACACTCAAGGTGAAACATTTGTGAGCATGGGACCTACCTCCCCTTTGACAATTAAGTTTTTCTACCAGAATTGCAATGCTTCTGTTCATCTCTTAAACTATAAAACTGTACATCAACCCAGCAAACACAAAACATTTTTGAAATGTTTTGGTTAGGTTTTGAATTTGTTCTCTCACTTTCTTTCTAAAAATCAGTTTTTGTGTTGTCTGAAAGATGACACAGTCGTCTGAAAGATGAGCACTTAGGGATTACTTTGGTAGAATGTCTGTCTGTCTGTGTGTGTGTCTGTGTGTGGTGTGGTTAACAATGTTAACCTTTTTTCATTGTGCCACTATTCTCACATACTTTGACCGATTCCCATGGGACTTAAACACAATGGTCCTGGGGTAGGAGCACACATATGGTCCCAACTGAAATGGGGTCAAAGGTCAACAAGGGGTCATCAGAGGTCAATGACTGCTGGTGGTTGAAATAATAAGATTGATTACAAAATTCATAAACTTTGTCAGATTTTCATGGAACTTGGACACAATTTTGATGAAAGTTGGTGAAGGGGAGGGTTTACACCATGTGGGGTCTTCGCTGACAAATGCTAATTAAAGGTGCATGTATTTGGTATGTTAAAGGTGTGTGGTTCATTTTACTGAAGTTAAAAAGTAAAAATACAAAAATGAATTAGGTCTTAAAATGTATTCTACATGTCATTGGGCTATTCCATTTGAAGTACACACCCCCCCTATGGAAGAAATGTTTTTCTTGCCAATTCCAGTTGCACTTCCACATTAAATCCAGAT
>JXSR01S010630.1:7228-17792 GCA_000969725.1 Ophiothrix spiculata
CGGACTAGCGCATTGTATTTTCGGACTAGCGCAGTGGTTTTCATTTTCGGACTAGCGCACCTCTAAGGTATAGGAAAACTGTGTAGTCGGACTAGCGCACTGTCGGACTAGCGCATTGTCGGACTAGCGCATTGTCGGACTAGCGGGTGCACCCCATCCATTCATAGCGATTAGTCCGACATGTTTACTGGGGGCATATTGTTTACCCTGGTTGGGGAAGTCAAATGAAATACTCGAATTTCGAAAAATAATAACATTCTGAGTAATCACCCGTACCGTGCGCGCCCAGGGGGGCCACTCAGATTTGGAGCTGTACACAACCGCGTTCAAAAAAACGCGTGAAAAGGGTGCTTTTTTCACAGTCAGACACGTTATGCGCGTTACGCGTTTAGGGGTGGAAAATCAAGCATTTTCGTAAAAAAGGGTGTGTTTTGAAAATCGTTTCTAACGCGTTTAGGGTCTCTTTCAAAATACCACGTCCAACTTTCTCCACGCCCTTTGTATTAAAGAGTGAACTGCACGTAACGGCAAGTATTAAAACGTTGACCTGCTACACATGTACCATACATAAATTCAGCAAGAAACTAATGTCTAAATGTGTGCCAGGCGGTATAGGACAGATTAATAGAAGCTAGTAAATTTAGAGACGAGGGATTTCTAAAACGCAAATTTAGGATACATTTTACGTGTATTTCTATTGGGTCACGTATTGAAGAAAATACTACAAAAAATTTATTTTTAAACTGTATTGTATAATGTCATTATTGTCAGATACTTCAAATGAGGGTGACAACGTTTATCAAAATCACCTATTGGGTCGCATACACCCAATCATGTTGTACATGCAAACAAAATTGAGTCATTTAGTCCAGTATATTGAACATTTCATAGTCTATTCTACGGGTTTAAAACATTGAAGTTTCTAAAGCTCTCTTGTTATATCTTCAGATTTGACAGATGTATGGTACAATTAAAAGTAAAACTGTTTAGGGCGTAATTTTGTCCAAAACTTGTTAAGGGTACTTAAAAAAAAAAGGTTGGGAAAACCTGTTTAGGGCATGATTTGAGAATGGACCAAAACCTGTTTAGGGTGGGTCTGAAAAAAAATTGAACGCGGTTGTGTACAACTCCAAATCTGAGTGGCCCCCCTGGGCGTGCGCGTTGTCATTGATGACCCCGCCACTTATATGAATGAGTTTTAATTTCAGCATCACTTCATGGTTATCATGCAACGTTTTATGAATTAAAACTGATAAAAATACGGAGGGAAAACTGATCGAGCAAAAACTGTTTGTCAGTAAGCTTACTCTCGTGACTCTGGGTCTGCAGCGAGATCGAAGTGCCGGGGACTCGGATAAAAAGCATTGGCAAACTTCGCCGTGAATATGACCCAAGATGATTATAATCATTCAAGTTTATAGTTAAATAATAATAAATTCACACATGATTTCACATCTCTGACAGTCTGTCATCAAAATGTAAATAAATAAAAAAAATATCCTTAACTTTTTTAAGCTGATATTTGCCCTACATGTTTTGCCCTCGTATATGCCACGCCTGCTTCTTCCGTATATGGGAAAAAGGGCGACGCCTCTACTGCGCGCGTAACGCATAGCACTCTCTGAGAGGCGCGGACGCAACACGCGCTAAATCAAAGATGGCGGCGCGCATAAGTGATCCAACTTTTGAAAGGTTCTGTCGCTTCCCAATCTTTCTATTCCCTGACAATACCTGCCAAACCTACAACATGGGAAGTACAAGCCTCAAAAAAACCAAACAGGAGAAAAACCTTGGTGTAATAGGTCATCACTACCTAAAATCATCCCAACAATGTTCAGCAGCTGCCAAGAAAGGCAATCAAGCATTGGGCATGATCAAAAAGAACTTTACATACAGAGGAAAGGAGATCATGCTGAAGTTGTACAAATCATTATATTGGTCAGCCCACGCTTAGAGTATGCCATTCAAGTCTGTATGCCCACACCTTGAAAATGAAAAAAAAAAACTGACTGAAAGAGTCACAAGCCAGAGTTACAAAGCTGATTCCAAACCAAAATGACAAATCATATGAAGAAAGACTTGCAAGCCATAACTTAACAACACTTAAGGAAAGACGTTAGAGAGGTGATTTTACACAAACATTCAGAATCATACCCCTGCATCAATTTTCTTTTATATGTCACAAATGCAAGATTTTAACAGAAAATGTTCGGATTTTCTGATATAGATATCGGCATAATATCTCGTGAACGGAAAATTTTCCAAGTGTTTTGGCCAAGAAATTCTTATGTATTTTTAACCCAGTTCGTGCTACTAGTAATTCAATTGACAAGTCATCATACAGATATCAATAACAATGATTGCTAATGCGTGAAGAATAAAACAGAATGTGACCGCTATATTATATTAAAAGTAATAGCTTTACCGTCTGAAGCTAATATACCTTAATCGTACCAACGATTAATAAACAGAATGTGAATGTTACTTGCCAGCTTTTCCGCCAGATTAAAGTAATATGTAAATCAAAATAAATCTTTGTAAAGGGACAATAACTTTTCGATTTATTTACGAATGATTTAGTTTATTTTAAAGTTCTACCAATTTAATGATATCATTATTTCAGTATTCAATGATTCAGTTTGTTCATGAAAAAATAAAATGTGAAAACCACATCTTTGTTATTTTCCGATGTAGCAGGAATGTAAGTCCTCCGTTCTTATTGTCCGCGTTGTAAAGTATAGGCTAACCGTTCTTTCACGCAACATTAGCTTTACGCTTTATTCCGTTATGGTCTGTGGAAGGCGGACTTCCATTTCAGGGCGACTACGATTAATTTTCACACCGGTATAGAAACAAAAAGTTGCTTCAACTTCGGACCCCATTGGACCCCATTGGAAATAAGTTTGCATAGGTAGCCAGACTTAATGGGTAATCCGTGCACATTTCGGATTTTAAAGTGTATTGTTTTTTGTAAATTTGTACCATTGTATCTCTATTATTATTGTTTATTGTTCTCCGGAATGTGCTGAATAAATAACAAACAAATAAACAAACAACATGGTAAATGTTGCCTAAGATATTAAATTAAACGTTTCCAGTTATAATAAAGGGTGTATCAAAAAGAGGTTTACAGTTAGTAATGTGCCTAAATTTTAGTTTGATAGTACTGTAAATTTGTTTTAAATCATAAGTAAAATAGACATTTTTCTTTACATAAGAGAAAAAATAACAGATGTGAGACAATCGTTTCAAAAATTATGGTCAAATTTGTAAATTGTAAATAAGACCGCTTGCGCAAAATAAAGCAAAATAAAGAGACCCTGAGTATTTAGGTAATTGTTTTTAACATCCTTTGCGATCATTTTGATGAAAAAAATCGGGTGTACCACCTAAGGTGGGGTTATGGTAGGCCGTAAAAGTCCGAAGGTAGGGGGGTGGTTGCTACCTCAAAAATATATTTAAAACGCCATTGAAATTGTTCATATATTGAAATCGCAATTTTTCAGATATTATAAAATAATCTGTATGATATGGACTTTAGACCTTACAGGACATGTTAGAATTGTTGATTTCTCCATTTATTAGCTAATAATTTGACGAAGAATCGGCCATTTAGAACTTTCATCACGATGTTTTGAAAAAGTTGTCATTTTTGCCCAAAGTCGATTTTTTTCGGTCCTGAAATACTTTGTGACGTCATAATTACGTAACGCCTCTACCGATTTGCATGATCTTGGTATCATAGGAAAGAGTAGACCCTACCCTATACAATAGTACCAAACAATATAACTTTTGGGTCCCTATTGTAAAATCACAGGCCCCCTCAGAAAGACGTGTTACAAAAAACATAGCTCAGGAAGACGAGAGTTAATGTCACTTGACCGCAGTTTTGAATAACAATTGTACATGCTTCGTTCAATGGTCAGTTGGTAACAGCGTATTTGTGCTCGCTATGCATATTTTGCAATTTTTTTCAGAAATTTAGCTTTCAAGTCCCAAGTTTCAAGCCAAAGTTAATTAATTAAGTGATGTTTGCTTCTAGTGATCAAACTGTAGTGAGTACCCAAAACAGATAATTCACAAAGGTCCTTTCACTTCTCAAGACCCCTTTTCAGCCTCAATCTTCGGTTCCCTGGACTGTTTTGTTGTTGTTTTTTGAAATTTTGCCCTACCAAACCAAAAATTGACTGCACCCCTTCCCCGGCACCAAAACTTTTATGATAAACACAGAAAATAAAAGGGATTATATAAATATAATTATATTAAAAAAAATTAAAATTGCATCAGTACTTATCACTATCACAATCACTATCTTATCTAGGAGCATTCCTTATCACTTAAGTGCATAAGGTCTTTTATCATGTTTATATAGAGAGGGAATCCTGTTCTCTGATTGGTTAAAAGTAAGGGCTTGGATTTTACTAGGCCCGGGGCATATTTTTCACTAGGCTCGCTCAATACATTTTGCGCACAATACGTCGCGGTCAGCATTTGAAAGGAGAAACAAATATCGTAAATCATTTTTGGTTCTTTTAACCAACCAGATGACAACAATCTATATATTTTGTATATAAAACGAAAATTGACCATTGTTTGACTGCTTTTTGTTCGGGGCATGGTTAAAATTATTTCACCTCGGTGATCTCAAAACCATGAATATGCCTATCGTTTTGAGATCGGCTCGGGAAAATAATTTAAACCATGCCCCTCAAAGCAGTCAATATTTGTATATTAGAATCCCATTAGTGCACCAAGGGACCTGGATTGTGATTCTAATTATCTCAAAATCTCACCTAATTGATTTTTAGCACCAAAACATGCGCAACCCCTACTTTGACAATTACATAAAACAGCTTTATTGGATTATGTTGTGTTTTTCGACAAAATCCAGGGTCTATATGGACCCCCGCCCCCTCTTATGCACTTAAGTGTTAATTAATCTTAACGCCAACAATGTCAATTTGGTGCAACTGTCCACATCAGAAAAAAAAAGTATTTACTTCAAATAAGAAACTAAAAATCATGGACAGTCTTGTATTGCAATAAGGCTATTCAGGTTCATTTTACGAAAGTAAAGTACAAGTGGAGATCACTCTGTGATTTATTGACTTTCAAATACTTGGAGGTGTATTGAAAATATATACGCTCGTATATATTGATTTTAATTATTAATACACGTATAAGATATAAAGTATAATGAAAGTTCTTTCTGGCCGGTTCGTCTATATGAATCGTTTATTGTACATGATGGCTGACCACTTTAAATATTAAAACTAATTGTGTAGAAACCAGTCTTATAGTCACCAACTTTATCTCCCAAATTGTCTTTATAACTTGTTTCTATTGATCTAGTATTCGAACGATTTTGAAATTCTGAGTGCTCGAATAAGCTTAAATATTACATAGTATCAAACAATTGAAAACATTTTTCTCAGTTGTTTTCGAAATAAAGGATTTGTTGCAACGTATAAACCAGGATTGATCACCGAATTAAGCCACAAAAGGTATTCTGAAAATGAAGCAACCGGCTTTGGAACGCTCTCCTTCCACAATAACTCTAGTATGATAACCAAGTTATAGGGCGCCCAACAGAGTATAAACGTCACTACTAGCAATGTTAGTGTTACTGCAGCTTTACGATCTTTATGAAGACTTCGTCTTGTGACTTTCATCAGATTTTCCGAGTCAGTCACTTGCGTATTTGATTGGATGTTGCTGTTATTGATTGTTCCAGCTACACTCGATGATTCCTGAAGAGTCATCATTTGTCTAGGAGTAGCCGTAGAAGGCGCCCCTGCTAAGTCCCCTGGTTGTACAGTCTTTGCTCTTTTACGAATTATTAAGAAAACTTTGGTATTGAAATAGCATAATGCACACATTGGAATGAAAAACAATATAATCGCTTCAAATATGGTCACACTGAGATAGTAGTTGGGTGGGAAATCACAATCTGTGCTGTAATCAATATTACGTTGTCCTGTAATCGGTTCTACTAACAGCACAGTAAGGAAGCAAAATGAGTATGAGAGAATCCATGATATAAGAACTACAACACCAATTTTACCTCTAGTTTGATCTTTAATATACATCTGTATGTTTTTCACCATATAAAGTCTATCCCAGCTGATAAGTAGCATAGCTAACATAGATTCAATAGTAGCACCATAGTCAATAATGACCCATAATTTACAAACGTATTCTCCGTATGCCCAAAATCCATTATGCCACCAAAGATTGTAAAATGGCAGCGAAATTATTCCGACTTTCAGATCAGCAAATGCAAGGTTAAGAATTAGTAAGTTTCCTGGTTTACTGTAGATGTTCTTATCCTTAAGAAATGCGATAATTGTCAGTAGATTTCCACCTGATGTTAGTAAAACATTGAGCCACATGAGAAAGAAGACAACTGGATGAAGTGTATTACTATTAGCATTGATTTCAAGAAAGCTTTCCTCGTGCAAAGAACGGTTCTCCGCTGATGACCAGTTATGGAAATTTTGCATTGTCTGATTTGGATAATGATTTTGATTTGATTATAACAATACAGCAAAATGTGGTTTGAAAATATTGCTACTCCGTTAAGAAATTAAATGACAGATTCAGATAGTAATTTAGATGACATAGATATTCTAGTTAAGAAATATATAACGAAGTGTTGATCATTAAAATAAATCCCTTCTTCGATACATCACGCTCTTGATCCATGAGAAAATAGAGTTTCCTTCCAAAAAGCCAAGATTTCATTTGTAAGTATACCTTTGCTCTTTATCTGTATCTGCTTACGATTTTTAACTGAAATGCATTATCCGCGTTATTTATTTCTTAAGTTACAAAGATACAAGTGAAAATTGTGTTGCAAAAACACAAATGAAAACTTTGTTGCAAAGATACAAATGAAAGTGTGTTGCAAAGATACAAATGAAACTGTGTTGCAAGATACAAATGGAACTGTGTCGCAAATATACAAATGAAAACTGTCTCGGTTTTGTCCCGACGTTAATCCTTCACTATCCTCAATTTCATAATGTACATCACATTGAATTATAGTCAGATATACAGCTGATTCAAAAAAAGTTCATTTTCTTCCGTGTATTTCCATTGTGTATGTGGCGCTCTAAGCAGCACTGTCAAACATTCGTTCTTGATCTATCGTTGTACCAAAATGAAATCAGTCCGTGATATACATGATGTGTAATTGTAGCTGCTTCGAGTTGATGCGCAGTTACGAGTAAGAAATCCTTACGTACTATAACGGGATCATGTCAATCGGTGACAGAAATAGGACTCACTTACATTAGACACGGATGAAAGATATGTATTCTGAGATTACAACTTTACTATTAGATTTGCATGAATGATTTTTCTGTTTTGGTTATTGAAAAATGTTTTCAGCTATACTATTTGCTAGTTTTGCAAGAATGATTATAAAACAAGAATTGGAAAGCGATATGTATGTAAGTTAATCCATCTCAATGTCTAATCAAGTTTGTTGTTTTTAATATCAAGGATGGGTTTTTAAAAATGGTCATCTTCTTTATTCAAGCGTGTTAAAATACTTTGGAGATTGTAAATACCTGCATTATGAGGCAATATATTTTGTTGTCAAACTGATTGTTATTACTAGGAATTCTGGTTTGAGGTACTTAGGTGCTACATTAAGCCGCTTTTGTCAGACCACCTCAGTTCGGCGGAAATCACAATTCGGATACGTATCCGAATTCGGTAGCACCATAGTCAATAATGACCCATAATTTACAGATATGGAGGGGTATCTGAATTCTGATACTCCTGTCATGGCGCAGGAAACAAATCGATAGCGCAAGCTGGCAAGTACATGTAGAACATCTTTCATGCATTTATGATAAATGTATCTGTGGAAATGTCATTTTCATCTGTGCAAATCCAGCGGAACAGCTTCGAAACATGTCCTGATAGCTTCTTATAACAGAAGGCAAAATAATTTGGCCAATACTTTGATAGAATTTAGATGACAAATGATGATAATGTTATTGACTTTTATACATACCGGTATGGTGCGCGGCGAAGCTGAATATTCATTTAAGCTGATATCCCGTTTCAGCTGTTTTTAATCCAAATTCGGATACGGGTATCAGAATTGTGACACGGAGTATCCGAATTCGGAAACGTATCCGAATTGTGAGTTCCGCCGAACTGACTTGTGTCCCAAATGATCACCAGGATACTTCACCCGTTGATCAAAAATATTATACATTATACTACAATTTGACATATATATATAAAATGTATACCACTGACTAATGAATATTTCATGAACTATTTCCTGATTGAGACTTTGATGCTTTAAACATACGTAACAAAACACTTTTATTTTCAAACATCCAAGCTATATGTATCATTGAATACTGTAAGTATCAATTTTAAATCTTTGTTGTGCGTTGTCCTTCGGAAATGGTGTCATGTTTTTTGTCATGTTTTTTTCTGCCTTCGAATAATTTTAAAATAAATTAGTATTGGGATCTTTTATCCATTTAATTGATCTTATGATACGAAGAGAAAAATCATAATGATGATTTATGTTTATTGGCGTGACAAACAGGATTTGTATTTTCTTGTTTGTTTATTTATTTACTTATTATTTTGTATTCAATTCTTTTATTTTTTCTTCTTTTTGTTATGTCTTGTTTTATTATGTGAATATGGATAGCGCCTATAATACTAGTTGAGGTCTTTACTGTTTATATGACAGAATTTCAGTCTTTACTTCAAGATACAAGACGGTTTACATCTAGTTTATCTTGTATTCATATTGCTGGAAAAGAGAGTATCACAAATTGAACATTTTCTATAACACTCCCTGTTTCTATATTTACCCATGTCTTTATAATCTAGCCTTCTTGAAGGTATTCTTATATCATTCTGATTCAAAATCTTCCCACACTGTCTACAACATTTACACAGAGTGTCTCTACAGACAGCGTACGTTTAATTAAAGTATCATTTTAGATGTGCCAAGGAAAGCGATATCTTTTGAACAAACATGCAACGTCTCACCGTTGAAAACATGTCATGTTTCTTATTTTATTGGAACGACTAAGTCTACACTTGAAATAAAGCTTGGTACTTTTCACAGATATGGCATAACATTTTGCGCTCCTTTGAATTCAATAAAGTACTGAAAATGAAAACCTCATGTGGTTTTGAAGAAAAAACAAAACTTCAATATTAGGTTTGGTTTGAATCTCGAAGGGAGTATTATTGTAGAAATCATTTGTCTCAGTTTGACGATAGAGGTAAATAGTGTTATATATTAGCTTATTTCTCAGTTTATACTCTATAAACCTTGAAGTATATGCTGTTACGAGAACCATAGCATATATCACTTGTATTCTACAATATTGTTAACTGGTGTTTTTATGTTGTTTAAGGGTCGCACGATTAGATTACCAGGGGGAAGCAGGAAGTTTTTCGAAAAAACAAATTTTCCCCTCAATAGGCAGAAGGGAAAAAACAACCACCCCTGAACATGGAAAAATAAGAAAAAAATCGCCCTGAACGGGAAGCAAAAAAAAACCCCAAACCCAACTTCCTGCTCACCCCTGGAAATCTAATGGTAAGCCCCTAAGAAACTCAGTATGATTGATCATACTGATCATTGTGAATGAATAAGGCAAACTCACTGCGTATTAAGGGATGAGAGTACCTTTTACATTATTGTCTTGTATATTTTAATCTTTAGACGCGGAATTAAATAGTCCATAATTTATAATCATAACAACGTACCTAATCTTGCTGAATAATCAATTACACTTTATGTTTAAGGTGTTTTCACTGCGGTAGGAATGAAGTTAGCAAAAAGTTGTAAACAAAATCATATTAAGGGGAAAGCACGTTACTCAATTTTACGTTTTTGCAAATTTATTTTGTACCATAACTTTTGAACAAACTGCTTAAAGTTAAAAAAAAAAGTATACATTTCCAGAAAGGAATTTTCACAAGAAACATGATGGTAATGTTATGTTATGTATACAAATTAGGAGATATGGTTCAATAGTGTGGATGCTTGATTGCGTTGCAAGTGGTGCATAAGGCTTCTGTCCAAGTTCTTAATATGTATTGTCAGACGGATGTTTTATTTAACGTCTAATGGCAGAGATTGTCGACAGATTCAGTTTCTGCTCGGGTTTTCTTGTGACACGAACAACACATTACCCGTCGACTCTCAATAGATTTGCACACAAATAACTTTTAAAATATTGATCCTCTTCTATGAATATTTCCAATGCAGTGCTATGGGAACTCTAGTTAAACAATTTAAAACAGACAAATCAGTGATCTGTAAAATATATCCTTGCTTTTCTGATCTGTTCCATCCACAATAGCTCAAAATTTGTTTGATAAAGTTTGATCGACTAAATCAAACTGTTATGCCTAAATCTTTTCAGATGCTAAGTTATTTGTGTGCAAATCTATCGTACTAGACGGGTAATGGAAGCGATTGCATTTTGCCTTTTGAGGGAAGAAATGAATTCCGAAAAACGTGTTCTCATGCTTTTCAGCAATAAATTTTTTGTTCTTTTTTTCT